>CBVK0100830576.1:0-38504 GCA_900067695.1 Picea abies
CGCAAGGACCCTCTGAAGGTGCTGCCGTGGACTTTGAACCGCTCCCTATAAACCCTGGTCGCTGCTAGATGCGTCCCTACAACCAAACAATACATTGAAACACCAAAACCGCTTCTCCAAATCGCGAGCAAACGCTCAGGAGAAATGCTGCAACACCATTCTGCTGCCCTGGACTAGACGAGCGAATCAATGGGTGCCGAACCCTGGGTGCTCGGCTGCTGCAAATCGCTTCCTGCACTTGAATACCAGAGCGAGGTGGCTAGGGTTTGGGCCCTAGCCGCGATGAATCGTCTCGCCTCATCTTTTCTGGGGTTGCCTAACTCCCCCCCCTTTTTTTTTCTAAAGGTGAGTGGGCTTGGCCCGGAAATGGTTAAACTCTCACGACGAGCCACGCCCTCGCTCGGGATTGAGCACAGGACCTGTCTGTCTTAACGAGAGCGACCTTACCACTACGCCGCCTCCACTGACTTTAACATTAACCCAATGTTTATCAACACTAGCCTTTGCAAAAAATTTAGGCTCTATTTTGGACAACAAGGAGATATTTACTTGTTAATAAATGCTTGCAAATTTTCTTCTAGTCCGTGTTTCAACATTTTTATATCCCAAAATTAAGTTTAATGGATGGTTCTTCTGTACAAACCTTGTTGGGGTTTGTGTATCTTGGTGTTCTATTTCCCCTTCCTCTTCTTTATTTTCGTCTTATTCTTCTTCATTGTATTATATTTCCTCTATTGGAAGTTTGTTCTTATGAGGTATTGCTTCATCTATTTTGACATTTATATTTTCAACAATATTTTACATAGTCATTTGTTGTAACATCTATAGGCCTTTCTTCTTGATGAATAAACTAGAAAAAATACTTCATCTGATCTTGATTCAAACTTGCCTAGTTCCTCATCATCTCTTTTGATGTAACACTTGCTTCCAAATATTCTGAAATGTTTGACGGATGTTGTTATACATTTCCATAATTTATAGTGTTTCTTATCACTGTTAACTCTAATTTACCCTTTGTTTAAAATGTAAAGTGCAGTGTAAAATGCTTCTCTCCAAAAATTGTATGATAATATTGGTTCATTCAACATTGTCCTAGCAATATCTTGTACATGTTTGTTATTTCTTTCAACTGCTCCATTCTATTAAGGATTTCTTGCCGCTTAATACTATATTTTTATCCCATGAGTTTCACATGATTCTTTAAGCCCATTGGATGTAAATTCACCTCTATTATTTGACCTTAAACATTTGATTTTCAAGTCAGTCTCATTCTCAATTAAGGCTTGAAGGATTTAAACTTTTCAAATGAATTAGATTTATTTCTAAGAAAGGTAACCCAAGTCATTCTTGTATAATCATCAATAAGTAACATAAAATAACTTTCTCCTTACATAATTTTTTTTCTTATTGGTCCACAGAGATCTGTATGCACAAGTTCCAATGGCTTGGTTGTTTCATATTCCTTTGTCTTGAAGCTCATCCTTGATTGTTTTCCACACTAACACTGCTTACACACTGTGTTTGAGGGTTTTGTGATATTTTTCATATCCCTTACTACTTATTTGGTGTTGATTTTTACCAGATCGTCAAAGTTCATATGATCCATTCTTTTATGCCACAACCATGTTTCATCTATCCTCCCCATGAAGCATTTTTCTCCATTAATCTCACCAAGAATATACACATTGTTTGGGGTTCTTATTGATTTTGCAACTAGCTTACCTGAATTTTATTTTTTGATCTTACATTATTGGGAGTCAAAAGTAAGAGTGTATCCTTGATCACACATCAAGCTGACACTAAGAAGATTATGCCTCAATTCTTCAACACACATAACCTTTTCTACCTTAGATTTTCCATTGTCAAGACTAAGAGTGTCCTTTACAACTATATTTGAAGTGCCATTGTCTCCAAAGGTAACACTTCCTTCATTGTTCTTCAAAGTGATAAAATGTGTCCTATCTCATGTCATGTGACTTGAGCACTCATTGTCAATGTACCACTTATCCCTATTATTTTGTGCACACAATGCAACTTGTATGAAAAAATATTTTTCTTTCTTTTGTTCCCTTTGTTCCTGTTTTCTTTCCATGATTGTTGGGGTTTCCTCTTTTTTATTTTTTCTAAAATCACTTCTACAAAATTTTGCTATATGTCCATAATTGTTGCAGTTATAGCATATAATGCTATAATTCAGTAACGAGGAAAAACTTGTAATTTATCCTTGAGAATTCATAAGCATCTCTGTTGTTGGTCCTCATGTAACTTCTTTTTTCATTTTTTCTACAATGTATAGCTCTATACACAAAACCATTGCAAGAGTAACAATAGCCAAAAAAATTCTTATGGTACCTGATTGGATGATCCCATCTTGATGGAGAAGTCTTCCTGATTATGTCTTTGTGAGGAGGATTTGTCTCCCGTGGAACATTTTTTTCTTCCCTCTCATTGTCTTCAACTTTGATAGGATTTTTTAGCATGTCAACATAACTATTGGTTCTTCCCTCACTCACATGTTTTGAGGAGGTTGGATCTTCTTTAACAGTTTATTTCTTCTCACTATAGCCAAGGCCAATGATGTCAAATGATGATCTTGATAGTTTAGGATTTCATTTAGAGTTTCAAAGCTCTTTTCAAATTTCATGTCAATATTTGATATTTACAACTCCTTTCTTAGATAAATTATATCATATTATAGATTGTTGGAAACATCTTCATTTTCTTTTAGTTGGTCTTTCGGGACTTCTTCAATTCTCTTTTCCTCTTTTACTTGGGTTTTTAGGTTGATGATATTTTTTTTTTTCAGTTTCATCAGGATTCTCTTTTGTATCGAGTATTTACTTAGGTAATTCTTTAGTTGCTCCTTTTATATCCATTTCTTATTCCTTAGTATATCTATTTCATTTAGAGAACATATGATTTCTCCTTCAAGATCCACTTCTACATCAATCTTAGGATTGTATTTTTCCATTAAATTTGTGTTTTTTACTTTTTAGGATATCATTTTGTGTTTCTAGGGCCATGAAGAGAATATATTATGTTTCATAGCCATTGTCATCAAAAGAGTTGTTGTCTTCATTGGTATGTATATAATTCCTTTGTCTGTAGAACTTTCTTCTCTTTTCAATCTTTCCCTTCTTGTATCTTTTGAAGTTGGAATCTTCTTCTTTATTTCTATTTATGTTTTTTGCATAAGGACATTTAGTAGAAAATTGTCATACTTCTTCACAGTTGAAACATTTAAAGGGAAGATTACCTTTGTATTTTCCTGATCCTCTCTTGAGATTTCTAAAAAAGTTGGCTTCTTCTGCATCTTATTCACTATTTGAGTTGTCACATATTTTGTATTCTTCTGTCTTTGTCCTTCCTTAATGTTTTTACTTGCTTATATTTTTCTATTCCAATTTAATATGCAGTGAGGATTTCATGCAACTCATGATGATACTTAGAACACATCACCAAAAGACTTCATCCTCCCTTAAAATTTGGTCTTCTTTACTTTAGATTTCCTATGGAATTCAACTTATATCTCCTTGTTCATTAACAAACTTGTGTCTGTTTAAAATGTGTTTAAAATGAATGTATAATGATATGTATTTATACACTTTATGTCACTTCCTTTTAACATTAGGGCTGACATGTAGTTTCTTCTTCAATTCACATTGTCATCTTCAAAAATTCATTTCTCCTCAATCGTGAGGATCCACGTGACGTGCCACATACCACTGGAAGCAGCATGACTTATAATATCCTTCCATGGGTGTTGTATCTTCATGTGTAGTTTAATTCATGTATATATACTTTGATCAAATGTGGGGTCCAAAATCCAATGGCTAGGGTTGACATTAATGACTACAACCAATGACTAGGGTTGACATCAATGACAACAACCAATCTTCCAACAATCTCCCCCTTTTTCATTGATGGAAACACTCATGCTCCATTTGTCATCATGATACCAATTTCTCTTCCCCTTTGACATCAATGGAAAAGGGTGGGGCTGCTCCCCCTCAGTTCAATGGCATAAGGTGACCTTCTTCTTTGGGGTTTCTCCCCCTGAACATGTGGCACTCAATAATACTTCATCCTTATTTTTGGTCTTTGAGACTTTTTCTTCCTTGGAATCCTTTTGTGTGGCTTTTGTCTTCTCTCTCTTCTTCATGTCTAGGATGTATATGTTGTTCGGTCTTCTTGTTGTAGTTTCAACCAATCTTCTTGAGTTATTTTCTCTAATTTTACATTTCCGGGAGTCAAACGTAAGATTGTATCCTTGATCACATATTTTGCTGACACTGAGGATATTATGCTTCAGATATTCAACCAATAGGATTTTTATTGCTTTTAAATTTTCACTTCCAAGATTTACAGTTCCTTTTCCAAGTATTTTGGTAGATGAGTCATCTCCAAATGCAACATGTCCACCCTTTTTCTTCAAGCTGACAAATTTTCTTTGATCTTTGGTCAGATGAGATGAGAACCCACTGTCTATGAACCATTCATCTTCTTCTTTGCATTCTTTAGCGACCAATTCTATTCGACAATTTTCATTGTGTGGAATTTCTTTCCTTTTCCATGTTGTAGTTGGTATAGGGACATTTGGCATAGGATTATATTCCTTCATCTCTCTGCAAGCTCGTGATTTATGACCAAGATTATTGCACTTGTAGCATACAATATTTTGATCCATTAATGGGTGAAATGGATTATAATTTTTGTTGACAAGTCTGTGAACATTTCCATATCTACTATTTGCACCATTCATGTATCTTGCATAGTTATTCCTTTCATTGATTCTACAATTGATTGCCTTGTGTCCAAAATTTCCACAAGTATAACAATGTCCAAGAAAGAAATTTTGATACATGGGAGTAAGTGATCTTCTTTGTGGTGTATTCCATCTAGGTTCAGGATCTATTATTCTATAGTTTCCTTCATAATGATTTCTTTCATTGCTATGGAGTGTTGGTTTTATCCTTTTCATCTTCCTTCTCTTGTTTTGTTGTGTTCAAACTATCATTGTATCATAGTCATGTCTTTTTGATTGGAGATCTTTGACTTCGAAGGATCTCAAATAATTTTTCAATGTTTTTTTCGAACTTCTTCAACTTTTCTATTGTCAATAATAGCTCCCATTTTGTGTGATCCAATTCTTCTTTCAATCTCTCATAATCTTCTAATTGTTCCTTCAAGCTACCAATGATATTTTCAAGCCTGTAATTCTCTTCTTCACAACTGCACAATTCACCTTTTAGTATTATGTTTGTGTTTCTAAGATTGTTATTTTTTGTTTCGACATGCTTCAACTTTTCAAGATTCTCATCTTCTTGTTCACTCTCTACGTTGTCTTTGTATCCCCAAAATGAATCAAGGTTGGTTTCTTCATCTGAATCTTCTTCATAAATGATTTCTTCTTCTTTAGAACTCTTGTGATCATCATCCTGGGTTTCTTGGGTTATGAAGAGGACTTCTCCTCCATCATTATATTGTTCATCACTCTCATCTGAGGAGATGCCATCATCCTTGGAGTAGAAGCTCTTTTTATTGTTGAGACTTCTCTTTTTATAGTAGCAGTTTTCAACAATATGTCCTATTCTACCACAGTTAAAGCATTTGAGAGGAGACTTACCTTTGTATCTTCCAGTTCCCTTATGGAACCTTCTTACAAAATTTTCTATTTCTTCATCAAGGTTGTTATCCTTGTCTTTTGTCCTCTTTATGGCTTTAAAGGCTACTTCATTGTTTAGCTGGTCACTTTTTGTACCTGTTCTCATTTCATATGCTATAAGAGACCCATGTAATTCATCCATTGTCATTTTGGCCAAGTCCCTAGTTTCTTCAATGGCGGATACCTTAGAATCATACTTCAAGAGAAGTGATCTCAACACTTTTTGTACAACCAAGGATTCATTGAGCTCTTCACCTAATTCTATGATAACATTAACAACTTCGTCAACTCTAAGAAAATAGGTTGCAATATATTCCTTTTTATCCATCTTCAAATTTTCAAATTTTTCTCTATGTCGTTGAAGCTTGACCTGCTTAACTTTTGGATCACCTTCATAGATATTCTTGAGTTTGTTCCATACCTCTTAACAGTTTTGCATCCCATCACTTTGTTAGCAATGGTTGGTGCCAATTCTCCAAGAATAACATGTCTGGATTTTGAATTACAACTCATAAGATTCTTCTCATTTGAATCAGTTGAAGCATTCTTTGGGATTACATAGCCATTTAAAACTAAGTACCAAATGTCTAATCCCAAATATGTTAGGCAAGTTTTCATACTATCACTCCAGTATGCATAATTTCTTCCATCAAATCATTGAATCCCATTTGGAATGTGCTCATGGTCATCCATATTTTCTCAGGATTTTCCTTCCAGTGGTTAAACAGTTCTGAAGGAAACCGACTCTGATACCAATTGATGATACTTAGAACACATCACCAAAAGACTTCCTCCTCCCTTGAAATTCAACCTTATTTTCTTCATATTTCCTCTGAAATTTGACTTATATCTCCTTGTTCATTAACAAACTTGTGTGTGTTTAAAATGAATGTATAATGATATGTATTTATACCCTTTATGTCACTTCCTTTTAACATTAGGGCCGACATGTATTTTCTTCTTCAATTCACATTGTCATCTTCAAAAATTCATTTCTCCTTGATTGTGAGGATCCACGTGACGTGCCACATACCACCAGAAGCGGCATGACTTATGCTATCCTTCCATGGGTGTTGTATATTCATGTGTAATTTCCTTCATGTCTATATATACTTCGATCAATTGTGGGGTCCAAAATCCAATGGCTAGGGTTGACATCAATGACTACAACCAATGACTAGGGTTGACATCAATGACAACAACCAATCTTCCAACAGCTCATCCATTTTCAGATTGTCTAGGTCCTTTATTTCTTCAATGGAAGATTCCTGGGATCAAATCTTCAGGAAAGTAACCTAAGAACCTTTTGAAAAATGATGGTTTATTTAACCTCTTCACCCAATCCTCTGATAGTGTTGACAATATCATCTACATGAAGAAAATAGGATGCAATACTCTCTTCTTCATTCACCTTAAGGATCTCAAAATTTCCTCTATGGGTTTGTAATTTTTCCTTCTTGACCTTGTCATATCCTTCATATATATTTTGTAACTTGTCCCACATATCTTTTGCTGAAACACAATGCATGACTTCGACAAATTCTGAATCTGGGAGACCACACAAAATTCCATTCATGGCTTTATCATTATTGTCACCAAGCCTCTTTCTAGTTGTATCTACAGGTGGAGTTGTTGGAGTTGTGTAACCATTCTTAACAAAACTCCAAATTTCAAATCCAAGATCCATCAAATAAGTTCTCATGCTTATGCTCCAGAAAGAATAATTTGATCCATCAAATAATGGAGCTTTGTTTGTAGAGAAACCTTCCAGTTTATCCATGTGTGCTGCAGGGATCCACCTTCTAATGGTTAGATTGTTCCTGAGGGAACCAACTCCGATACCAATTGTTGGCACACTTACTTATACTGAGAGGGGGGGTGAATCAATATGAGATTGTTTTTAATTTTCTTGAATGTACTGAAATCATTATTTCATTACTTTACCAACCAAAAGAAATAAATAATAAACATATACAGATACACATTGCACAATACTCAAGGATTTAACGTGAAAACCCAAATGGGAGAAAACCACAACACTTGTATTTATAAATTCATGTAGGAACCAACCTACTATTACAATATTTGCAGGAAACAACCTGCAAGAGACATCGATCTCCTTAACTAAGCACCAACTTAGCAAGGTGTAGGCACCAACCTAATACCTATGGATGCAATATTTATAGGCACCAACCTATTGGAAACACTAATCCCCTCAGCTGAGCACCAATTCAACAAGATGTAAGAACCAAATTAATGGAGACACCAATATCCCCAACTTGTTTTTGTAGATCAAATTCTTCTTAAAGTGTCATACATAAACTTTAGTCCAAGCTTCCTCCTCCACGAATCAGTTATTTCACATACTACTCTACATTTTCTATAACTACCATGAAACTCTTCACCTTTTCACCAACAACATGACTTTAGATATTATCTAGTTGACCTTACACCTCCCTTCCACCCTCAGACAATTACATCTCTCTCTTCCTTCATCTTCTCGCACTTGAGAACCTCATAGCTTCACTTCTTTGTTCACACATTCTCATTCACTTGCTCACTTTCTCACAAAAAAATTACGGCATCATTATTTATACACTCCATACCTCCAAGGATTTATCCACATACAAAAAATATACTCAATAGGTTGACTCTAAATCCTTTGAATCTCCTTAAAATCAGGTTGCAAAAATTCTTCGAAACCAGTCTTAATTTCCCATGTTTTCACGCATTATCCCCATTGGTTACCTGGTTACTAGGGCCACTAGGGTTATGAAACATACCTCATAGACCTCAACACTCATCAACCATTGGATCAAGCCACGATTGAATTTCAACCATTATATTTTATTTTTCCCATCAAAATGTTAACCAGGCCACCGAGCTCTTGAATCCTGCACACAACGCCCTCAGTAATCATTTGATCATTCCTCGGATAAAATATTGACTGTTGAAATTTATTTCCTTGAACATTAGGACCATCGGGCCTATCAATTCATCGACCCACCGGGCACACCAGGCACCTGGTAATTCAAACTCATGTCCTCAACTTCGTTGGTTCTCCGTTCTGATCTCAACCATTGATTAATGAACGATCATGATTCTCCCAAGCACAAGTTTCTATGTCCCATTCACTAGGTCACTAGACGATCGACCCACTGGGTCTACCAGGTGATCGAGTCATTGGGTTCACCAGTCCACCGAACTCATCGACCCACTAGGCCATCGAGCCCTTAGGAACTTCAAACATATTCCATGCTCCTCCGATCTTCTGAGTTATGATATGGCATGGCACAATATATATGTCATCCATGTGGACCTCTTCCACGTGTGTTGGGTGACATGGAACTGACGTGATTGTTGACATCATCACATCTTATGGCCTTGTTCAGACACCATGTTGACTAAGCACTAGCACATGGCATTGACGTGGTTGCCTTCGTGGCTCTGATGTGGCATCGGTGTGGCTGTTGTGGTGGAACTAATGTGGCATTGAGCATTGGCCCATCGGGCCCCCATAACTCCAACATAACACTGACACTTCACACTTCCGATATTTGATGTGGCTCTGATGTGGCATCGGCGTGGCTGTTGTGGTGGAACTAATGTGGCATTGAGCATTGGCCCATTGGGTCCCCATAACTCCAACATAACATTGACACTTCACACTTCCGATATTTGATATGTGATATACTACACTGGGTCACCAGGACTGTTGGGCCACTGAGGTATTGTTCCACCAAGCCCTTGGGTCATTAAAATTGTGCTTACATTGTATTTTATCCTAATCTCTTGATATATGATATATTCCACTGGGTCACCAGGCTACCGAGCCACCAGGCCCCCTCTAATATTGCATCTCAACTATTTTCCTTGATTTGGTATCCGATATGACATGGTAGATGATGTATTCTCCACATGGACTCCTTCTTCATGTACTAACCGACATGGCACTAATGTGGCATTGGCCACCGAGCGATTGGCCCACCAAGGTCTTTTAACGCTTCTCTTTCACTTTTTATCTGATCCGATATACCTGGGCCCCAAAATTAAAAAGGTAGTGCCTTGTGTAGGGTTTCGTGACTCTTCCATTCAAATTCAAACTAAATGACTTCTCCTTTTCATTATAAACCAATTGAAATATTTATTCCTTGTGCATGTGGGATTAATTGTCTATCACTATTTGCTTCACTCTAGTTAATCGAGCTCAAAACCTTCCTTACCAAGTTCATTGTTGCTCAAATCCTCGCACATCTAAGCTTCCTTTTCACCCTCATAATTCAACAAACTCTGATTTCTCATCCAAAAAAAAATCTCCTTCTCGATCTCATCTGTCTATTTGTAGGATCATTTTGTCCTCCTTCTAATTGCACAACTCTTTCTCATACCCATGCAACCTTAATTCACTTGGATTAATTGTTCACAATCATCTTGCCTTCACACAGAGTTTCATCAATGCACATAACCTCATCAACAAATAGAGAAATTTATGATCTCCCTTTGCCTTTGACATTAATGACAACAAATTTCCAACAACAATCATTTGGTGAAGGAAGTCTTCATATTTGTCACACTTTCTATTTGTATAGTCCTTCATATAAACTTTAAAACTTGGGGGTTCCAAGGGAAGAAGAGTACCCCAAGGATATAGTAGGTTGGTCAAATCATAGACTTAATTTGATTGGAAAGGAGGAAACTTAGAGAATACTCTTCAAACAACTTCTTGGAGAAAAATTGGATTAGAAGTTGGAGCAGAAGTGTATCTATAGCCTTGTTGATGTTCAAATTTGTCAAAAATCCAAGCAACAACATTATGAGGATAAAATACCCCTGCATTTTTATAGAGGTGGTACTCCTCTGTTATTTGTCTAAAATATGCAGCTTGATGTTCTTGGATTGGGCTGTCAAATGGGAGAATGTTAAACAACAAACCCCAAATCTTTGTTTCTTTAGTTTGTATGTAAAATGGGTCTTAATAACGAGATTGCTCTTTGAGTGCAACAGTTGCTTGAAAATGGAAAAAGCAACTTATTTACAATAAAAGAATAATGAAAGGCTTCAATATCAAAATAAATATATGCTCAACTTCATTATAAAATCCCTTTGAAACACATGAAAGCAGAAGATGCAATCATATGTTCTCACAATAAGAAGAGTGAAGTGGTGTTGATCACTTCAGATAACTTTGAATGAGTATTGAATTCAAAACTAAAAATAATTTGATGGGCATACTCCAAAAATATCATACCCAGAAATCCCAAAGTCTAGAAAATCATTAAAGTAATACCCCAAAATAGTTCTCTATGAATTATTATATATAAATATATTAAACAAAATTTTAGTAAACCAATTGACTAATGCTTAGAAATAAAGCTTTCCAAATACAAGGACTAAACCTCCATGGATAATTTAGACAACCTTGACTTACATTACCAACCACATATATGGTTGTAAAATAATCCTATTGATCTTTTTAGAAAGAGACTTGGAGGAATAAAAATAAATAACACTCAAGAACTCAACCTTATGCTTGATCTCTTATATACAAACATAAAGCTTTGAGAGAAATTGTGTAGAAGAAGAAGAAAAAGAAAGAAAAAATGGAGATCTTTATTTGTTGATCAGAGATTTGGTTACATACTGATGGTCGAGCAAAGCTATATTCATGATCCAACCTCTCTTTATGATCTGAACTTCTAACCCTGATAATCTGAACCCTTCTTTGACAATGCTCTCTTCTTTTAAATCTGCTCCCAATGTTTCTTTGAAGTAGTTAGGGTTTCTATTATTCTAGAAGTTCCCACATGTTTCTTCTTTTTGGAATTAATGATTTATTAAATTCTCATTAATTAGTTTAGTTCTTTGATATTCGTGCCTCCAAATGGGACCCACTTCATCCTTTTATAAAAGTTTTTTAATAAACTTTATTTCCAAAATGTGAAGTTGATTGTCTAAAAACAGTAGACTATGTTTTAATTTTATGAGCATGATAATTGACTTCTCATCCATGGAAACCAATCTAGAAGTAATATTCATCATTCCATATTTCCAATGAGTTCTCTTGAGGAAAATTTGGAGTTTTGGATCTCAACTTATAGCCTTTAGAAGTTGAGGTTCCAAACAAATTTCTCAACAAGTTATGAAAATAATAGAGTTGACTGCTACTTTAATTTTTGGAAGAATTATGGAAAATTTCAGCCATTGAAACCTTTCTTGTTGTATTGTTTGTAGAATTATTTCCAATGAGATATTAATTTCCCAAAACAGACGTCTAGATCATGAATTATAAGCTCCAGAAGATTGTTGTCGAGGAGTCGTCGATATGGTTCGTGGATCAATCTCATCCCTTGATTTAATTCTACCTTTTTTAGTCCCACGTGCATTATGGTGGGCGAAGCATTAGTGTTTATAATGTAAATGCATTCCATATCATTCATGTGAAGTAAATTAGCTTATGGAGCTCTGAGTGTAGCTCTCGTGCCTTAAACAAATTCACAACTTAGTGAAATTTTGGTCGCCCAGTCAACGCACAATCATTTCCCAGTCGACCTGTGAATACCTGACACATCACATCCAACCACCTACCATGTGTCATTTGGATGTGTGCCCAAAAAATATAGGTAAAATAAATGAATTTTTTATGTGAATGTGAAGGTAGGTAAGGTAAATATTCTATGGAAGGGTCATAAAAATCATTGTCGACCTATGGTAAGAGGTTGCGAGATTACATGAAATCAGAGGTAGGGGGTATTGTATATGGAAGAGTCATAAAAATCACTATGTACTCGCGGTAAGAGGATGGTGAATGAGGTAAGAATTAGTAAAAAGAGTTGTAAAAATGTGTAAGTGTTAAGTCTAATCATAAAGAGGCCATGAGGTTATGAAAAATCATGATCATGGACGAGCGGGAGTGCAAAGTTATGGAGGTAAGACTTGGTAAAAAAATGAGTTGTAAAATGTCTAAGTGTGAAGTTGTGGGACGATGGGGTAAGGGAAGAATCATAAAAATCATCACAGACCCGCGACAAGTATTGAGAAATTCTACTAAGTGTTGGGAGGTGAAGTGATGGAGTTATGTGAAATATGGAAAAATAAATACGAAAAGGAAAATGGAAATGAAAAGGAAATGGAAATATGAACATAGAAATGGTTAAGTATGGAAATATTAACGTATAAATGGTTAAGTATGGAGAGGAGAGTAAGGGAAGAGAGAAATGACTAAGTATAGATAGTATGAGAGTATGTGAAGGGATAAGAGAGTAAGTTGTAATAAGTATGAAATGAGAGTATGAGAGTATGTGAAGGGATAAGAGAGGAAGTTGTAAAAATGGATAAGTATGGAGAATGAGAGTAATGAAAGTAATTATTTATGTGAGAAAGGAATGCGTGTTTCACATGGAATAAGTGGGGCACGACACTTAGAAAAAATAACTCATCAATTCTTCAAAGCTCTTCTTGCAATCTCTTTGTCGGCCAGTTGGACAAAACTATGAGTATCTCGGGCATATAGACTCAAATTTTGATTCCGTAGAATGCATGATGAAGCTGAGAATGAGGGATACACCATGACCAGATGAGCATGCACCAATTCCTCCTTATGATATCATTTTTTTTCAATTATTCCAAAGAGTGGAAAATCAAGGTAATCAAAATTTTTGATCAACAAGTCTTCAGGCTAAGAGGTTTTTTTTTTTAATTCATGAAAATTCCTTTCTTTATTTTCTCAACATTTTAGAAATGTTAGTTTAATTTTAATTTCCAAGAATTCAATATTTTTTTATTTATGTGTGGATGAATAGAATCGTTGATTAGAGGCATTAATTAAGTGTGTAATATTAGTGTACTCCCCTATAGAAAACCCTAGTTCCAATAGGTGCATGCAAGATTGCATGAAAATGTTTGGGTTTGTATTTTCAAGGGGTGTATACATGCTTGCACCCTAAACTTAGCACACTAGAAAGCTTCACACTTGTGGTATTAAGGCATCTCGTGAGCACATCTTGGAGTGGCTTATTTGCATGAAAAGTTAGATCATTTTTGTGGGTTTTTGGGTAAATGAGTTTCTTTGTTGGGTTTAACTTCTAGCAACGATGTAAGTGAATTGTTCATGTCTAAATATGCCATCATTTTAAGTTTCAAAACATTTCAAATGAATCAATGCATATGGATTCTTACGAAAATGGAAAGTCAAGAAATGACACACACAAAATACACAAAGATTTACCTTGAAACCCCTGAATTAGGAAAACCAACAAAACATAGAACCACACCTCTATATTCTTCATTTTAATAAATTAATCATTCACAACACAATATTTAGGTATTTTACAACATCCAAAATCCTAATCCATTTAAACCAAATTAGATTATAACCATAATTCTTTAAATAGATGACAATGGGTTGAAACCATTGGTCGAAAATTTCCAAAAACAGGCAAAAAATGGACCAAAAACCCTTTTTTTATGGGGGGGACCAAGTTTTGAACCCTTATGAGAAGGGTTGAATGACCCTACCCTCACACTCTAATCCCCACCATCAAGTGAGTGTATTTGATTTATGCTTGGTGTAGCTAATTCCTTGTGGATGAATGCATAGTACACATGCAAAGAATATAACATATCTCCAAAATTCTCCCACTTTTTGTTTTATTTTCAAAATAAGAGGGTCCATGATTTATAAGGTCATAGTTTCAAGGTAGAGATATGCATTGCTTATCTATATGAAGAGATATTCTCAGTACTAACAAAATTTGTCAATGAGTCTGCAACATTCCAGCTCAAGGTAACAACCTTCTCCAGCAAAATCTTCTTGTTTTCAACCATGCCTCTCACAATGTGGTATATAGGATTAATATTAGAATGACAAGCAGCGTTATTAGATATAAATATTGCACTTTAACTGTCACAACCTAACCTTACAACTTGATGTACAAACCCAATACATGAACATAACCTCTACAACTATACAACTTCCTAAATTGCATGAGTGGTTTCCATGTATTTAACTCTATAGTTGAAAGTGCAACTAAAACCTGTCTCTTTCTCATCTAAATAATTGCTCCTCCAAATAGGCTAAACACATAACCTTTTATAGATCTTCTATGATTAAGATCTCTAGCCTAGTTTACATAAACAAAGCAGTGTACATCTATCTCTCTATTTGGTCCAGGTATTCCTTTGTAGTGCATTGCATAATTTGTAGTGTCACACAAATAACTGAAGACCCTCTTTACAACTGTCTAGTGCTCCTTCCTTGGTTTTGACATATATCTACTCAAACATCCCACTACATGGGTAGTGTCTAGTCTAGTACAGACCATAACATACATCAAAATACCAACAATGATAGTATAGGGAACATGGGACATGTCCTCTACCTTTTCTTGTGTCTTGGGAAATTGTTTTGCAAATAAATTTGCACCTATAGGTATAAGAACCTTGACTGGTTTACATTATTGCATATTAAACCTTTGCAAAATTTTCTCAACATACTTCCTTTGGTTTAACCAAAGTTTCCTATCCATGTGATAATTTTTAATCTCCATGCCCAAAATAAAGTTTGTATCACCAAGATCCTTCATGCCAAACTTACAGGATAGTTGAGCTTAGCCTCCTTAATTATATCCTTGGTGTTTCCAATTAGTAAGATATATTTAACATACAATACTACATAAATAAATGGATCACTAAGCTGCTTGGAATACACAGTGATTTATCTTGATTCTCACAAATCCAAGTCCTAGTATGTAAGTATCATACTTTTGATACCACGTTCTTGGGGATTCCTTTTAGCCATATAGGTATTTTTTCATCTTGCAAACCAAATCCTTCTTACCCTTAACTATGAGTGCTTCAAGATGTTTCATGCATATTTCTTCTTCTAGGTCCCCATCTAGGAAAATTATCTTTACATCCATTTTTTCTACTTCTATATCAAATGTTATATCGAGAGACAACAAAATTATAATGAAAATCAATTGAAATAGGGGATAAAATCACACAAAAGTCAATTCCCTCCACAAGAGACAATTTATTACTAGTTCATGCCTCATGAGGAGTCTTATCAACCAGTAATGATGTAGGTGATCATTTTATCAAATAACATGCAATATCTATTGTCTCTACCTAACATTTTTGTTATATGCCTACACCATTGAACATACTTCTTGTCTTTTCCATTGGTGTTCAATTGATCAAGAATGGATCATTATATAATTTTTCATCTATCTTGGTACATTCTGGGTGGAAAAATTGGAGGAATTGGATTGTAGGGTCCATTTTGGTGTTAGGTCTCAATTTGGAGATTTGGGGTTCAAAACCTTCTAGAGTCATTTTGAGGCATCAAATGACATGTTTTTGGGTCAAAAATTTGTGAGCATATATCCCAACCCCTTGATGTTGTTCTACACACCAAGAGCATTCCAACGATGTGAAAACCACCTTAATCGAAGTGTTTATGTGGAAGTTATAACTCCTGCAAGTTGACCTACCTTATTAACCACCATGGTCCTGAGTGGATGCCACATCAATCCCCATTACTCACACATGTAGGGATAGTCATGTGTGGACTTTCAAGAATATTCTAGAAGGTCCAAAGCCTCAAGACTAATTGAGGGTTGAAGCATGCAAAAAACCTAACCCTAGATGACTATCAAGCTATGTTAAACACTAGGTCTCTAAGAAGAGAGGGGATTTCATTTTTTTATCATTGTACTTGTTCCATAGTTGAGAAGAGCATTTAGGACTGGGATTTGAGAGCATAATAGAGGAGGAAGAAGATTCTATAGAAAGCATTCATGTCACCGTATCAAAGGCAACTCCATATTGAGTTATGAGTAGAGTATATGCCTCACCTTCTAGCTAGGTTTTCTCCCATATCAGGTTTCCTAGTTCACATCTTGTGTTCATATGTGTGATTGGTATGTTCATTTTCTTGTTCTTTCATTTTCAAAATTCAATTATTTCCATAAATTTGAGCTTTAAGTTAGTAATATGAAATTTGGGATCTAAGGAAATAAATTGAATAATAAAAGATTTTAAAACATTGTAAGATATGTTGTGATGAACTATTCGAGTGAAATATCCATGATTGTTTACAAATCAATTCTAGATCATATTGTTCCTTTACTTGCTTATGTTGGAATGGATATAAGAATGTTTGATTTTGTTGCATAATTTTCTCATGCAACTATAATTAATTTTTGTTATTGTTTTTCAATAAGTTGCTAATCAGTGAATATGAAATTATAATGGGTTATTTCAATTCAAGCTAACTTTGTTTTATAGTTGGTTATTTCAAATATTTTTGTCATTAATATTCAACCAACTACTTTTTATTTTATTGGTTGAAATAACTGTTAATATCATATTATTAAATCCTAACTAGACATTTAGTTGTAAAACTACTTTTTATTTTCGATTTAAGAATGTATTTAGGATTTAGATTTTAATAATTCAATTCTAAATCCATATATTGGTAGCCAAGCCAACATATTGGAGGATCTTACTATCCCAAACAAAGAGAAGGCTAATTGGGCCTTAGCTTTGGAAAATCTCTCTTAGTTTGAAAATAAACATTTGACTGTGTCAATACCACCGCGAGGACTCAAGCCTTGAGCATTATTATGAAGTGATTCTTGGCCATTGTGGAGAATTATCAACTCCAACCTTTTCAAAGCAACATGTAAAAGTAACTTTGCAACTTTGTTTTTTTGGAATTATTGTTAGTTGATTAGTATTTCATTTGGCTAATGTGTTGTTAAGTGAAGTTTGAGCTAGTAATTGTGCCCTAATCTAACCTAGCTACGTGGTCGATTCTTGCCCAACATTACTACTCATGCATGTTTTATGTTGTAACAAGGACTTAGAGCCATAGGAATTGGAGCTTGACCCTCATCCATACTCTCATTTGCATCATTGCTTGAAATCACATTGGCATGTTATGGTGCCACCTTATATGGCTCGGCCTAATCATTGTATACTAACTTTTCCTTGCTCCGCAAATGGTTATTATTTTGGGTTGTGTAAAGGTTGACCATCCTCCTTTGGGTTTGGTCAAATTATGTTTTGTTCTAGCCTCCTATCATTGATTTGTAAGTTGAAATTGGTTGCGAGTTTGCTCCTAGCATTTTACATATATGCAATTTGGCCTATGTTCATTCGTGTAACTTAACATTTGTTTTAGTGGGCACATTCATTGTTTTTTATGGTTAGTCTAGACCATTGAATGATGCTTGACCTCCCATACCCATACTTGGCACACTTCATGGGTTGAGTTATCTAATTAATTAACAATGATTGCCTTGCCTCTTTTATTGCAACCCTTGTTCGCTTAGTAGAGTTATGAGAGGTACAATGGTGGAGAGTCTTTCATGTGGGATGAGCTAGAAGTTTGGGGGTATAAATTCATAATTGAAAGTCTTAGATGACAATCTTCATTTGTAGGGGAAGAGTTTGGCTCCTCGACTAACCTTGTATATTGCTTTTTTGGGTATCCCTTACCACTGCATGGATGTATCCATGGCCCGTTTCCATCGTCGAAATAATTGTTAGCATTGATATTGGTGAGTGTATTCTCAGTTTGAGAGAAAGGGAAGAGGAGTCTCAAGGAACATAAGGTAATATTAGAGGAGTCATATGGAGGTTCAAATCATGAGAAATAAGGTGTTTGCATGACCAATGGGATTCATCCCCTATATGATCTCTTGGTTGATTTGTTTGGTTAAGGAGATCAGATCTCATCTTTACTTGTCATGTGTATATTTTACATTTTTTTATCCTCGAAGCACTTTATTTGACAAAAGTGATTTTGCTTTCACTTTATCATTAAATTATTTTATAATATTATATTTTCATAAATTATTTTATAATATTATATTTTCAAGAAATAGTTTGTAACTACCAACTAACTTGTCTAAGCATTAAAAGAAGGAGGAAGCCAAAGGCAAAGGGTTCCAAATTTTAGGAAAGAGGTAGGCTAAAATCTAGCAATTATTTTTACTCATTTTTTTAATCTTCCATTCAGTATTTTCGTCAATGACTAAATAGTGTTTTGATGATAGTAGGGTGTCCTTCAAGAAAGTCATAGATGAAAGGGTTTAAAATGTCTACCTTTTGTTCTTTAGGTATATAGTGTGTACCTGTGGTTCAATCTTGTGATTTGTTGTTTGGATTTAAATGAGACATTGTCTTTTAGTCAAATCTGCAAAAGCAACACAACTATGAGAACCAGATCATTAATTTTCAATTTTCCTAGAGTCAAAAGTTTCAACACTTTCTTTTGTTTTCTTTGTCTACTTTAACTAGTCTTTGTACAATGTTGAAAACATTCAAGGTGAGCTTTCAACAATCTTGGTCTAGGTTTTCATAGGACAATCTTGGTCTAGATTTTCATAGAACCTTGGAAGAGACTTGTTTCTCTTAGAAGGCATATTCTATGGAACATTTTTATTAATAAAATGAATTGATTATGGTCAATTATGTGGTTCTTTATTTTATTTTTCTATCTAATTTTTATATTTAACTTTTTTTGTCACTCATTTTTATTATGTAAAACGTTATAGAAATTACATATTTAAAAAAATAAAACAATTTTGTAATTTCATTCCCAACTCTCTTGTTAATATTTCAACAATTTTTTTATATTTCTTTTATTGTTTTTTTGTTTTTAAAAACTTTATCACTTATTTCGAGAATCTCCTTACATATTGTTAACTAACAACACTTAATTCATTAAAAATATATATATATTCTTTTAAAATCCTAAAAATTAAATGATTTTAAAATACACAAAAAATTGATCAAAGTCAATTACATTTGATCTAAGTACCTTCTTCACCTCCTTTGATTGCACATAATTATTAATAGGAAGGCAAAATCAAAGGGTAATTAATTAAGGGCTATAAAAACCCGAGTGTGTATTGTCATATCTCTTCAACTTAGCCATCCATAGAGTTCAAGATGTTGATTACACAAGAACCATTTGTGAAATCAACAAGAGACAAATCCAATAAAAGAAATAAATTCAGTTAAGTTTTTTAGGAGATTTAATTATAAATAAAAATTAGGTTATATAATTTCGATAACTATTATGGTAATGAAAGAAATAAAGTTTGAAAGAAATAAATTTCTCCTAATATCATGGGATAAAATCATAAAGATAAAGAGTAATTTTAAGGAAATTATAATGAAAAAAGAGATAGTTATTATGAAAGAAATAAATTCTTTTTAATCATAAAATTCTTATGAAAATGAGACAAGTTTTAAGAAATAAATGAATTTGGAGAAAGTCATAAAGACAAAAATAATGCAATATAAGACTTAGTATAACTATTATATAATAACAATTGTATTAAAGAAAAAAAATATTTAGTGATAATGGTAAAATTTATGAAAAAATAAATTATATCGTAGTTAAAGTAGTTTGGATAGGATTTTTGTATTAAAATATTTG
Source organism: Picea abies (assembly GCA_900067695.1). NCBI lineage: Eukaryota > Viridiplantae > Streptophyta > Pinopsida > Pinales > Pinaceae > Picea > Picea abies. Next base: position 20,118 of record CBVK0100830576.1, read on the forward strand.
TGATCAAATCATATAACTAGAGATTAAAAATGGAGGGTATGTGAAGGCTTTACCCTTAGATTTTTCAATGCAAAAATTCCATAAAAAAATATGTTTTACAACATTTTGTAAAACACTAGATCATAGAACCACAAGTGTATTGCAAAATATAATGTCTCAATATAAACACAAAATGACAAAACAAATAAAAAAACATAAATGGGCATCCACATCTAGGTCCACTTGTATTGTTGAGTCTTCATGTTCCATACTCGCAACAATAGATGCAACTAACTGGTCAAGTGGGGCTTCAACATCATGCACAGGTTGGGAAACAACACAATCCATGGAAGTACCAAGTGGGGCTTCAACATCATGCATAGGTTGGGCAACAACACAATCCATGGAAGTACTAAGTAGGTTAGATGATGTAGAGTCCAAAAAATGTGTCTATTGACTAGGTTGAGGAGACACCATGAATGCAAGAGGGAGATTAAGATGTGTCACTATGTGCTCCACCAAACATTGAAAAGACACAATGTTTGAAGCCATCTCTACATGTTTCCCCTGTAAAATTGCCATGAAGGATTGGGACTCCTCTTCTCTTTCTCTCAAATTGAGCACACGATCACCAATATCAATGCCAACAATGCCAATGGGCCATAGATACATCCATGTGGTGGCAAGTGATACCGAAAAAAGCAATATACAAGGTTGGTTGAGAAGCCAAGATCTTCCCTTGCAAATGAGCATTACCATCTAGAGCTTTCAATTATGAAATTATACCTCCAAACTGCTAGTTCATCCCACATGCATGAACTATCTCCACCATCGTACCTCTCATAACTCTACTAGTGCAAATAAGGGTTGCAATGAATAAGGCGAGGTGGTCATTGTTGTTTGATCTCCCTCTTATAATGCATATGATGGGGTGTGTGTTGCTTAAATGGACTATCTCCTTAATGATGTTCATTGCAAGGGATATGTGGTGGTCCTTGAAATGTGCCTTTTTATATCTCACCCTTCCCCCTAGACATGCCATTTCATTTGCTTGAATGATCACCTCCTCGCTGAGATCCCCAAAGACATGGATGAATTTTCATTTGCTTGAATAATCGCCTCCTTGCTAAGATCCCCAAAGACATAGATAAATTCTAATGTGTCAAATTCTTCTCACTATGATCACTCGATGACAAAGTCCAGAGATCTAAAGATTAGATGGGAGAGTACGATAATGTAATGCTTTTATAATAATCATGGAGTACCCCTCCACAACCTCTTGCTCGGCCTGCAAGAGGGTGTGGAGGGCCTGCAAGAGGGTGTGGAGGGGTAGTCCATTGGTCAAATTGGTACTTTCTCACCATAGTCTGGAAAATGGTCCTCCAAGACGAAGGCTGGTGGAGGAGTTGTATGCCCTTAAACAGGACATCAATGCCCTACAGGTTTAGGATTGTGTAGACAATTTGAATGGATATCGCACCTAACTTTTTCTACTTCGTCTCGCTGGTAGGCAACCGCAAAGCTAAAAAAAGAAAGCATTAAAACATCTACAATCCACGCGCCAGGTAGGGGTCGAACCTACGACTTTCTGCTTAGGAAACAGACGCTCTATCCACTGAGCTACAGGCGCTTTAGTGATGTCAAGGTTGCCGCTGTCAATGTTACTTATAACTTACCGTCTAGTTTTCCATTTAAATGCTGTTGAATATTATATTTAATTGTTTTGATTAATCTTAAATTATGCTTAATTAAAGTGGACGTGCCGGAGTGGTTATCGGGCATGACTAGAAATCATGTGGGCTCTGCCCGCGCAGGTTCGAATCCTGCCGTCCACGTAAGGTGTTTTGCCCAAATTTTCTGTCTGCCATAAAGCTGTTTATTATTTTTTTTTATTTTTTTTCTTAATTTATTCTTTATTTGTTTTTCTTTTGTAACCTAATGATAGGTATAATCTTAGTACTGGGTTATGAAATAAAATTGCTTCTATTTGGCTAAGAGCTTGTCTTTTTTGAACATAAGGAAATAAGTTAACAACCGAAGATTTCCCCTTACGGACTACTAATGGGTTATTTTAGATGGCATGGTTTTCCAAATGGAGAAAATTGCTAAATCAAATGACTCCCTTTACATACTACCAATGGGTTATTCCATGTGGCATGGTTTTCCAAATGAAGAAAATTGCTAAATCAAATGACTCCCCACTTTTGGACTACCAATGGGTTATTCCATGTGGCATGGTTTTCCAAATGGAGAAATTTGCTAAATCAAATGACTCCCCCCTTTTGGACTACCAATGGGTTATTCCATGTGGCATGGTTTTCCAAATAGAGAAATTTGCTAAATCAAATGACTCCCCCCTTACAGACTACCAATGGGTTATTCCATGTGGCATGGTTTTCCAAATTGAGGAAATTGCTAAATCAAATTAATGGGAGATAGCCAAATGAAAAGCCTCTCAAGCCATTATTGATCTTGTTCAAATGCGTACAAGTCGATGCTCTACTCGATGGAAAATGCTTGTACAATCGAGTATGAGTCATTATTTGCATGAGGTGGACTTGAGAACACTACAACTAAAACATTGACTAACTCATTGGAGAACCAACCAATCCACTAAATGGTTTAATGGTGAAAGGGGTGACAAGGCTCACGCCTGTCAACTTGACCTTAAATGAAAGTAAAAATACAAGAAAAAGTTGAAGCAAGCAGACAAGTAAAGCAAGAAAAAGTTCCCTCTGTACACATGGAACTTTGGCCCAACAAATTATCCTCTTTTCCATGCTTGACATGTTACTTGAGAAAAATACCACTCATTCACATGTTCCCACTTATAAGTCACACATCAACACATAACCGTGATATAAAAACTCAAAGCAATAAGAAGACGCACAGTGGACAAAATTGAGGTATATTGAGCGGTCAAAAGGGTGAAAAGTGTTACCAAAAAATGAGACAAAGTTTGGGGAAGTATCATACAAGACCTAATTAAGGACAAAAGCACCATCTGATGGATCCATAACAAAACAATGAAGACTAGATGACCACGCAAATCTGTTAGAAAGATCATTTCTACATTTAAAATGCAAATAATAGATCTAGAACACAAACTATGACTATGAGAAAAACTCCATACTTAATCATGTTTAAGCTAGATAAATATTGGGATGTGTAACCTCTCTAGAAGTTTTGGTTATTGAGTGAAAGCCCTCAAGGTGATGATTAATGTCATGCAATTCTTTTCACTACTTAGAATATCCACTGAACATCATCCAATGTAATAAGTGTTAAGTAGACTATTCAATATCATGAAAATTTTGATAATTCTAACTAATACTTATAAAATATGAGTCATGCATTAATAATTTATTCTATATCTGTTAGCTCTCTAGGAGTCCTTCTCAAGTTGTAGCTTGAAGAAGCCTGGTAACTTAAAGTGTGAATGATTTGGTGTTTTGCGTTTGGAACAAATGGGAAATACTAACCTATTGGATTTGTGTCAAGACAGTCAAATGTGTACAACCAGATGAAACAATGCTCTCAAGAATCAATGATCAGATGGATAGCTTGCTGGTGGGTGAAGAAGGCTATGCTTATTAACTAGAACACACATGTGATGGGTCAAATAAGATAGCGTTGATTATTTATTAAATCACAGTTTATGAATTGACAAGAAATTAAGATAAACATAGATCAATAACAACCATTCAAGTACAGGGAAAAGGAGAAATGGAAATCTGACATCGATAAATGAGAGGAACTTGTGATCTGCATTGTATCATAAGAAAAAGTCTATTACAGAAATGGTGTAGTATCAGTCCCTCCAGACTAGAACCCCTAATCTATAAAATCGACAGGCTTTATAACCTTTACAAACAGTTTCAGATCCTGAGAAATCGGATCTAAAAAGACTAATAATAGAAAAATTGTTACAAAATCTTTCAAACAAAAATGGATCTAGTCTACTTCTAAAACTCGATTTGTCTTCAATTCCTTAAGTCTTTGACAACTGTATGCAAGTGTCTGATGTGTAAAGCTAGGCTGACCTCTGTCTTTGACAACTGGATGATCTCAATAGTTGTAGGGGAAATTCAACACCTTACTTCGAGCTCCATCTCTTTAAAAATAACTTTATGTGGTTTTGGCAGCTTCTTCACCCTGAAGAATGCAATTTAACTTTCGAAAACCCTGATTTTCGACAGCTAACTGTGTGTTGCTATGTTGATTATGCCGCCGAAAAGCCTGAGTTGGCCCAAAAGATAAATGCCTCAAAACTCTGAAGGGAGTCGCCAAAATATATGTGGGGGTTTGTTTGAAACCTTATCATTCTTTTTGATCACCAAAATTCCCTTTCTTCAAGTTCCAAATCTTTAGCAATAACTTTTTTCGGTTTTGGCGGCTCCTTCACCCTGAAGAATGCAAGTTAGCCGCTGAAAGCCATGATTTTTGGCAGCTAACTGTGTGTTTCTATGTCGATTATGCCGCCAAAAAGCCTAAGTTGGCCAAAAATATAAAAGCCTAAAAAATGAGTCTTCACCACAATCACTTGGATTGATTTTCTTGCAAATTTATAGCAGCTTGTGCTAGAACATGCAGATCTGGGTGTGTAGCAATTTTAGCCTTTAACCTTTTGATTTTTCTCTTCAAACGCTTGGCCAACCACCATAAACTGTTATAGTCTTTTGTGATCCTCTTCTTCTTCTTTTCCTTTATACTTTCAAGTGCCAATCTTTCCAAGGCTGCACCAGTTTCTGTGAAATTCTTTGATAGGGTCTCATATCTGGCCTTTATCACCCTTTCTAGCACTTCCTGTTGTGCTATTTTCTCCTTAAGTTTCTTGATCTCCCTTGATCTGTTCTTCTTCTTTTTGTTGCTAGATGCTTCACCCTTTTCAAGACTTGTGAGCATCTCAGTCTCTGGTTCTTGCTCCATGGAAAATTCTATATTTTCATCGACATGGACTTCTTCTTTTTCTGGTTCTTCATCTGAATCTAATATGGAAAATTCATATAGTTTGTCTTCTTGGGTGCAGCCTACTCTGTGTCTTCATCAAAATCCAACTTTTTCTTTTCTTTTTGGGCTTTTGAACTAGATCCTAGTTCTGCTGATGGTTTAGGAGTAATAGCTCTCCTCCTCTTCAAACTGCTTTGAGGAGTCAATGATTTCTTACCCACTTTCCTCTTTCCTTTCTCAGGTTGAGATTGTAACCCAAAACCTTCCCAGAACACAAAGTGTTCCCATGTCCTTTCTTTCTTCTTTAATTCTTCAAAATTTTGATCATCTTTATTAAACCAAAATGAAACAGGGTATTTTGAATGTTGTTTGGTTCAGCCCGAACTCTGTTGCACATCTTAGTAAGGCTTTTATGGAAATAAAATGGCAGATTCAATGGTTTCTTCCCTGTAAAGTGATCCATTACCTTGAAATGATACAGCATGACCCTGCCATACCTTCCTTCTGTAGTTATGTATAATTGGATGGATTTGAGAAGAGTTTTCCATTTCTTTTCCAAGTAGGAACTAGGAATATCATTTTTCCAGATTATATCTTGAAATTCTAGTTTCAAGTATGGTCTAAATTCTAGATCTTTTGTGACTGTAGTTTTGAACTAGTTATGCCCTGTCCTTGGCATGCCTGTAGTAGAGGCTATGGCGGCTTCATCTACTAGTATCTCCAAAGAACCAACTGTGGCCTTGTCCCCATCATACGATTTAGCAAAGGCTTCTGTGATACCCTGGTGGTATCCTTCCTGTAATCTTTCAACATAAGTGAGACAACCTGCCCCTGAAAATAGTTGATGAATCTCTGGGTGAGACTGCAAATACTGCATACAGTCTAGCTCCTTTCTGAGAGGTGAACCTCTCCGCTTTTTTCCCATTTGCAACAACCACGAATTAGTCTGAAAATCCTGAAACAAATGTTTCTTACCAATAGGTAGGAGCTTGGAGGCGAAGGTGAAAAAATTATGTGTTGTTAAAATGGTGAAAGAACGCCCTTTATAACTCTCCCCATGTGATGTGTTTAAATTCGAATGCTTGTAGGTGTCAACCAGCTCCAGGAACGTATGAAACGGGTGTGACGATGGCAAAACAATCTTCTGAGATGACAAGAAATTGAACCCTCACACAATCTGCATAATCATTTACATAAATGGTGGCAGAGAACGTGGGATAATGTCAAAAGACCACTGAAGATGCCATTATGTCTTGATGACATGTGTCCTTCAATTAACATTCAGGCTCGCTTGATGCATTGACTAAAAAACATGCCTTCACTTTCATCGGCTCCTCTGTCCTTTGAAATATCGTTTTGTCGTCGAAAGCTTGAACTTTCAATGGTTCAGCTTAAGCTTCAAAACAACATTTAGTCGCTAAAAAGGTCTTCTTTAATTTTTTTAAAAACAATCAATGTCAAATCGACTTATTTGGACTTTACAACTTATTCTCTATACTTAGAGACCATAGACCACAAAAAATTAAAAAAAGACACTCATTCATGACTATGCTATGACCTAAAAATCGAACAAAAAGACAAGTTTATTTTTAGGAGATAACATTTGGCTCCTATTGGGGATGAAATTCTCCATGTGAGGTTTCAAGAACCTTTATTGACTCAGTATCCTTCCTATCACCTAAGACTCAAGACTAAGTTGACTCAGTATTCCATTGGGCATGGAGTTATTTCAACACACAAACTGAAAAAAGAAAAACTAAAGTAAATATTTACAATAGAGCAAGGCTTGAGAAAGCCTTATAAGAAATAGAGTTTGAGAAAACGCCCATTGAATGGGCCACCTATGACTTCTTCACCTCCCAGATTCTGGAGGATGAAAGTGTTGTTTTGCTGCACTGATGATATAATAAATGGACCTGTCCAGAGAGCATCAAACTTGCAATGTTTACTCTTTTCCTGCCTTGCTGCATCCCATTTCAAAATTAGATCCCCTGCTTTAAAAATATCTACCTTCACCTTTCTATCAAAAGTTTCCTTCACCTTCCTCTGATGCAGTTCAGTGTTTTCAACCAACTATTCTTTGACCTACTGTAATTCAACCAAATGAAAAATCCTCCTGGTAAGATCATTTTTCTCAGAATCAGCCTCCTGAAGAAATCTGGCCACTGGTAATGCAAGCTGGACTGGAAAAATAGCTTTTGTGCCATAAACTAGCTTGAAAGGAGATGTATTAATAGATTTATTATTTGTGACTCTATCATTCCATAAAGCGAACTTTAATTTAGAGTCCCAACTCCTTTGATTTTCGTTTAGTAATTTCTTAACAATTCTTACTAGACTCTTATTTGAAGACTCGGCAAGGACATTGCCTTGGGGATAATAGGTTGTAGAATGAACTAACTAGATTCCCATGTCCTCACACAATTTTACCAAGGCTTTATCATTGAATGTTGTTGCATTGTCTGTAACAAGTTTTTTGGGATAGCCAAACCTAGAAAAAATATGATCTTATAGAAAGTTAATGATTATTGTATGATTAGTGTCCCTGGTGGGAATGGCTTCAATCTATTTCATGAAGTAATTAGTAGCTACAAGAATCCATTTGTGTTGATTGCTAGAAGGTGAATGCATTTCTCCAATAAAATCCAGCCCCCATTGTTAGAAAGGACCTGTAACCACAACAGGTTTAAGGGGTAGAGATTTCAACTGTTGCTTACCTGAAAACCTCGGGCATTTATCACATGTTTTGACAAATGTGCATACATCAAAAAATAAGGAAGGCCAATAATAACTAGCTCTCAAAATCTTATGAGTAGTGATTTTCCAATAATGGTGTCCGCCACATTCACTTCTATGAAATTTTGTCATGATCTGTACTGATTCATCCTTGTTAATGCATCTCAACAATACTCCTAAAGGATCTTTCCAAAACAGGATCTTGTCACTAATGCAGAATTTAATGGCCTTAAGTTTTAAAGCTCTCACCTGTGTTTTGCTCATGTCTGGAGGAGCTGTAAGATTCTGCAAAAAATATACAATGTGACCGCACCATTTGCAGTCAGCTAAATGAGAAGATACCTGCAAATCATAAGTGAGTTTCCCTTCTGATATTTGAGACTGCATGCTTTTTGCATCTACCCCAACAAAATTTATCCCTAGCATTTTACAATTTTCGTTTGCAAGGAGTTTGGCAAGCCCTTGGCCTTTGACAAGTTTGACTGGCTTGATATCAATATCAAATTCAATCATTTTCGCAATCCACTTGCTTCTCTTCCCATCAATGTCAGGCTAAGCCAGGACATCTTTCACAGAACTGGAAGGGACATATGCTATTACCTTGGCCTGTAGTATATAGATCCTGAAAGCTTTAAGTGATTTGATTAGTGCATAGGCATGTTTTTCAATTGGGTCATATTTGATTTAAGCATCTCTCAAAACCTTGATGTAAAATTCCACTGGCTGCTCATGCCCATCTTCATTCTTCTGTAACAACACTACTGCAATTGTATCATTAGAGGAAAATGAGAAAATATAAAAATCTTTATCAAAATTTGGGCTAATTAAGACAGGGGCTATCATAATAGCTTTTTTGATAGATTCAAAAGAATGCCTGGCTTCCTCTGTCCATTTCACTTTAGAATCCTTCCTCAACATGCATGTGATATATTTGGTAAGCTCTACAAAATTTGCAATAAACCTCCTGATGAAATTTATGGTTCCAAGGAAAGATTGGATATCTTTCTTGGATCTTGGGAGAGACAGTTTCTGAATTGCCTCTACTCTTCTTGGGTCGATCTTCACTCCATCTACAGATACAATATGCCCAAGCAACTTACCTTCTTTGAGTGCAAAATGAGACTTCTTTGGGTTTAAGGAAATTCCATGTTTTCTACATTTAAGGAAAGTCTTTCTTAGATGCTGCAAGTGATCTTCATGGTTGTATGAAAAGACTATGATGTCATCAAGGTAGATCAAAACAAACTTGTCCTTTTCTCCCACGAATGCAATGTCCATTGCCCTCTGGAATGTGGCTCCCGCGTTCATCAATCCAAATGGCATTTTTTCGTACATGAATGTACCCCATGGTGTGGTAAAGGTTGTTTTCTCTTTATCATCTGGATGGAATTCAATTTGATTATACCCTGAGAAGCCATCAATGAATGACATGACACTAGCTCCAGAAACTTTTTGCAGAATATGTTCCATCTTGGGAAATGGGTAATTATCTTTTCTAGAGCATTTGTTTAAATTCCTGAAGTCTACACGGAGTCTAATCTCACCATTTTTCTTTCTAACAGGAAGAAGATTGGCAATCCATTCAGAGTATCTGAGAGGGATGATGATCATGGCCTCCAACATTTTTTTGATTTCCTTCTCCATAAAAGGAAACAATATTTGACTGAATGATCTGAGTTTCTGTCTAAATGGTTTGGTGTCTTTTTTCAAAGGAATTTTGTATTGTATGATGTCCGTATTGTATGTCTTCAGGTCACTATACTGCGATGCAAATATATTAGAAAATTATTTTAATAATTCACCATATTCAGATTTATGTTTCTTAGTTAAATGAGAAGTTAGACTGACATACTTGGGGTTTTCTTCATTTGCTACATTAAACTAAGACACATTAGAATCTTCCTCCTTTTCTAGTTTGATGGCAACATCATTATGATCAAAAAGTCTCTCTAAAGGGACCAAACCTTTGGGGATGCGGTTGGTAAAGAGCTGCACAATTTCATGATCTCCAATTTTATTCCTGAATTTAGGTCTTTGAGTTTTTTCATTATGCTCGTTGTCCTGATCAATTTGTAAATCTGAAAACTCATATATCACCCCTAACAACCCACTCAGCTCTGCATCATCCTCAAATACTTTCTAGAATTTTACATTATCAGGTAAAGAAGGCCGATACTTTACCTGAATTTCATAATTCAACCTTGGGGGCAAAGGGGATATGAAAGTGCTAGCTGAAACGACGAATGAATCAGCCAACTGATTCATGGCCCTAGGGATATATGAGATCTTGAATTCAGTAAACGAAGCAATCACATTGAGAACCTCATCTCTGTAATCTTTCAATCTCACGTGCTTGGCTTGGAAAGACTTATTTACCTGTTGAATGATTAGATCAACATCCCCATATGCTTGCAACCTCTTAATATTCATCTCTTTTGCAGTATTTAAATCGAAGAGCAAAGCCTCGTATTCTACAATATTATTTGTAACTTGGAAATCGATTTTGAAAGATAAATGTATAGTTTCTTTAGATGGTGAAATCAATACAACCCCTTCTCCAACAGTTTCTTTAGTACATGCCCCATCAAAAAACATACTCCATAGATCATCTTCTACTACCTTTGAGGACTGAACTGCAGGATTTTTAAGCAACAATGAATCTAATAGTGAATCATCAAACTGTAAGATGCAAGACCCCATACCTGTGTCAACTGAGTAAATAGGATGGTTGGCTGGATTTTGTTCGTCACTGATAACGTATGCAAGTTGTGACTCTCTCTATAGTCTCTTGTTTTCTCCTCCAAAAACATGGATAATAGCGTATGAGAGGTCCATTTGAAGAGTTCCTCCTAACCTCTTCATCCATGATCTTGACAACAAACATCCGAATTTGGGTGGAATGCCTGTTACAACTACATCCATGATCATGGTTTTCATAGATGCTTGAGTTACAGTTATTGGAAAATCTTTGATCAACCCTAGACATTTAACTTTCCTAGAGTCAAATGGGAAAAGATCATGGTAATTTTTGGTGACTTCTAATCCTAGCTCATCCATAATTTCCTTTGGCATTAGATTGTGAGAGGCTCCAGAGTCTAGTAGTCAGTTATGTAACGTTTTGTCATGAATGTTCAGAGAGATATAAAAAGGTGGACAACTTTCATCTCTATCCTCTATCATTTTACCTAAGACAATGGTAGGTTTGTCATCATATATATTAAGAGTATCAGTAGAGGGAGATATGGATTTGGGATCAATAGTCTTGAGGATATCTTTCTTAAACGATTCATTTTTCATTAACTCAACCAAAGGAATGGGGATTTTGATTTTCTGTATCTCAGCTTCAAAATTGAAAGAATAGGAGGTTTTGTCAGAAAATTTTACCTCATTTGAAGGAGCTTTCAAAGAACTCTGGTAATCATTAGGGATCTGATCTTTTTGTGTTTGTCTCTTGGTAGGTGCATCAGTCTTCTTGGGAGGAGTTGATGTACTCTATTTTGCAGTGCTGGACTTGGACCTTAAATTGTATTTGTTTCCATCATCAGTTTGAAAAACCCCATTATCAACAGAATTTTCCTTTATCTGTTCAGTCATTAATGCCTCTTCATAATCCTTCTGTGTTAGATAAGATTTCTTTGCATCATCTCCAACACAGTGAATATTGTCTTCTTCCTCTTCTTGAAAATTGTCTTCATCTTCATCCATCGCGGTATTTTGGAGAGAAGCTTTTACCCTCTGATCTTCTGTGGGATTTCTCTCTTTCTTCAAGATCTGAAAATGCTGATTATTTCTCCTGAAAGTGTTAGGATTATGATTTGGATTCCTGTGAGGGTATTCATAGGAACCCTTTCCCTGTGTTGGCTGCTTATTTTCAATCTTTAGCTTAGAAATTTCTGAGGTTAATGACTCTAGCATCTTAGCTAATTTGTCTATCTTAGGATTTGGAATTGATGAGGAAAGGGCTTCTTCCTTCTGCTTTCTTCTATCAACATTTCCTTTTAACTTATGAGCAGCCAAGATATTTGATTCAACTTCAACGGCCTCATCTTGCTTCAAGGAAAGTGTGGCAGACCTTCTCTCTTAGTAGCAAATAGAACTCAGATTTGAATGAGTTGGCATAGGTGATTTGGGTAGAAGTCTCTATAGGTTTGATTTCTGCAGGTATTTTACTATACATTCTGTTGAACCTCTTCGTGAAATCAGATACAGATTCACCATTTTCTTTCCTAAGGCTTCCAAACTCTGTGATATAGTACAAGAAGTCTCGCCTATCTCCCCAGTGCTTTAAAAAGACATCATCCAACTCTTCTATTCCAGCTATAGAACCAACAAGAAGTTCCTTGAACCACTTCCTAGCATGACCATCCAAGCTCTAGACAAAGACTCTGGTCCAGCCATTAACATCTTCTATGTTTAAGTTTTCAGCATAGCTATAGAAGGCTTCTATATGTTCCTCTGCAGTTACATCTCCCTCTCCTGTGAATTTTGGCATATACTTCTGGTAGTCACCAGTGGACATAGTTGCGGGTGCATTTGGCAACACAAGAGGGGCATATCTAGCAGCTAGAATTCGTTGCATTTTGGTAATGGGGCAGGTGCAGCCATAATGACTATTGGTGAGTGAGGTGATAAACTTTTCTCAGAATCTTCAGCACTAGGGGAATTTAACTAAAAAAGGGAGGAACTTTCTGATGGGAAAGGAGTTTGATATGAGGCTATATAGAAATGTGCAAGTTGTTCGGCCAAGTTTTCTTCACCTTTAGCAGAGAGTTCTAGGAGGATGTGCTCTACAACAAGGAGGCTAGTGTGAATATTTATATGGTATTCCTCTTGTTGTGAGTGAAAAGACTCAAGAGATGAGCAGCTATGACTTATTTCTAAGGTCCTAGATAGTTCTTCAACTAGATTAGAGCCTAGGACTTCTTCTACAAAGATATTTTCCTCTTGATAAGAAACAATTTGCTCTTCTACAGTTGTTACAATTGATCTTTCACTGACAATTTTAGAGGAAGAAGCCTCAACGTTTTCTGAGATTGATTTCTTAGAATGAGAAAGAGGATTACTTTTAGTACCTGATTTTGAAGTCTGATCTCGAAATGCTCTTCCTCTTCTGAGAATCGATTTTGGATTGGGTACCGGTGTGACAGGTGATTCTTGTGGATTCACCCTGGTATTGATCTTCTTTGGAGCCAGGATGAACTTGTGGAGTCGCCAGATAGATTATTACAACCAATGTAATGTCTAATCCTTGTTTATCATCAAGGATTAGCTATGTGTCATCTCCCAGGAAAACTGAGCTTCAATCTCGATCCCCAACAATGGAGCCAATTTGTTAGCTCTCCAGGAGTCCTTCTCAGGTTGTATCTTGAAGAAGCTTGGTAACTTAAAGTGTGAATGATTTGGTGTTTTGTGTTTGGAACAAATGGGAAATACTGACCTACTGGATTTGTCTCAAGACAGTCAAATGTGTACAACTAGATGAAACAATTCTCTCAAGAATCAATGATCAGATGGATAGCTTGCTAGTGGGTGAAGAAGGCTATGCTTATTAACTAGAACACACATGTGATGGGTCAAATAAGATAGTGCTGATAATTTATTAAATCACAGTTTATGAATTGACAAGCAATTAAGATAAACATAGATCAATAAAAACCATTCAAGTACAAGGAAAAAGAGAAATGGAAATCTAGCATCGATAAATGAGAGGAACTTGTGATCTGTATTGTATCATAAGAAAAATTCTATTACAGAAATGGTGTAGTATCAGTCCCTCCAGACTCGAACCCCTAATATACAAAATCAACATGACTTATAGCCTTTACAAACAGTTTCAGATACTGAGAAATCGGATCTGAAAAGACTAATAATAGAAAAACTGTTACAAAATCTTTCAAACAAAAATGGATCTAGTCTACTTCTAAAACTTGATTTGTCTTCAATTCCTTAAGTCTTCGATAGCTATATGAAAGTGTCTGATGTGTAAAGCTAGGATGACCTCTATCTTTGACAGTTGGATGATCTCAACAGTTGTAGGGGAACTTCAACACCTTACTTCGAGCTCTATCTCTTTAAAAATAACTTTTTGTGGTTTCAGTGGCTTCTTCACCCTGAAGAATGCAATTTAGCCACCAAAAGCCCTGATTTTCGGTGGCTAACTATGTGTTGCTATGTTGATTATGCCACCGAAAAGCGTGAGTTGGCCCAAAAGATAAATGCCTAAAAACTCTGAAGGGAGTCACCAAAATATATGTAGGGGTTTGTTTGAAACCTTATCATTCCTTTTTATCACCAAAATTCCCTTACTTCAAGTTCCATATCTTTAGCAATAACTTTCTGTGGTTTTCGCGGATCCTTCACCCTGAAGAATGCAAGTTAGCTGCCGAAAGCCCTAATTTTCAGTGGCTAACTGTGTGTTGCTATGTCGATTATGCCGCCGAAAAGCCTGAGTTGGAAAAAAAGATAAAAGCCTCAAAAATGAGTCTTCACCTTGATCACTTGGGTTGATTTTATTGCAAATTTACAACAGCCTGTGCTAGAACATGTAGATCTGGGTGTGTAGCAATTTTAGCCTTTAACCTTTTGATTTTTCTCTTCAAACGTTTGGCCAACCACCATAAACTGTTATAGTCTTTTTTGATCCTCTTCTTCTTCTTCTTTTCCTTTATACTTTCAAGTACCAATCTTTCCAAGGCTGCACTGGTTTCTGTGAAATTCTTTGATAGGGTCTCAGATCTGGCCTTTATCACCCTTTCTAGCACTTCCTGTTGTGTTATTTTCTCCTTAAGTTTCTTGATCTCCCTTGATCTGTTCTTCTTCTTTTTGCTGCTAGATGCTTCACCCTTTTCAAGACTTGTGAGCATCTCAGTCTCTGGTTCTTGCTCCATGGAAAATTCTATATTTTCATCAACATGGACTTCTTCTTTTTCTGGTTCTTCATCTGAATATGAATATGGAAAATTTAGATAGTTTGTCTTCTTGGGTGCAGCCTGCTTTGTGTCTTTATCAAAATCCAACTTCTTCTTTGCTTTTTGGGATTTTGAACTGGATCCTAGTTCTGCTGATGGTTCAGGAGTAATAGCTCTCCTCTTCTTCAAATTGCTTTGAGGAGTCAACAATTTCTTACCTTCTTTCCTCTTACCTTTCTCCTATTGATATTGTAACCTAAAACCTTCCCAGAACACAAAGTGTTCCCATGTCCTTTCTTTCTTCTTTAATTCTTCCATAATGATCATCTTATTAAACCAAAATGAAACAAGCTATTCTGAATGTTGTTTGGTTCAGCTCGAACTCTGTTGCACATCTTAGTGAGGCTTTTATGAAAATAAAATGGCAGATTCAATGGTGTCTTCCCTGTAAAGTGATCCATTAGCCTAAAATGATACAGCATGACTCTGCCATACCTTCCTTCTGTAGTTATGTATAATTGGATGGCTTTGAGAAGAGTTTTCCATTTCTTTTCCAAGTAGGAACTAGGAATGTCCTTTTTCCAGATTATATCTTGAAATTCTGGTTTCAAGTATGGTCTAAATTCCAGATCTTTTGTGACTGTAGTTGTGAACCAGTTCTTCCCTGTCCTTGGCATGCCTGTAGCAGAGGCTATGGCAACTTCATATACTAGTATCTACAAAGAGCCAACTGTGGCCTTGTCCCCATCATACGATTTAGCAAAGGCTTATGTGATACCCTGGTGGTATCCTTCTTGTAATCTTTGAACATAAGTGAGACAACCTGCCCCTGAAAATAGCTGATGAATCTCTGGGTGAGACTGCAAATACTTCATATTGTCTAGCTCCTTTCTGAGAGGTGGACCTCCCTGCTTTTTCCCCATCTGCAACAACCACAAATTAGTCCAGAAATCCGGAAACAAACGTTTCTTACCAATAGGCAGGAGCTTGCAGGCGAAGGTGAAAAACTTCTGTGTTGTTAAAATGGTGAAAGAGCGCCCTTTATAACTCTCCCCACGTGCTTTGTTTGGATTTGAATGATTGTTGGTGTCAACCAGCTCTGGGAATGTTTGAAACAGGCATGACAATGGCTGAACAATCTTCTGAGATGACGAGAAATTGAACCCTCACACGATCTGCATAATCATTTACATAAACGATGGCAGAGAACATGGGATAATGCCAAAAGACCACTTAATACCATTATGTCTTGATGACATGTGTCTTTCAATTAACATTCAGGCTCGCTTGATGCCCTAACTAAAGAGCCTACCTTCACTTTCGCTAGCTCCTCTGTCCTTTGAAATGTCATTTTGCCACTAAAAGATTGAACTTTCAGCGACTCGTATTAAGCTTCAAAACAACATTTAGCCGCCAAAAAGGTCTTCTTTAATATTTTTAAAAAACAATCAATGTTAAATTGACTTTTTTGGACTTTACAACTTATTCTCTATGCTTAGAGACCCTAGACCACAAAAAATTAAAAAGGACACTCATTCATGACTATGTTATGACCTAAAAATCGAACAAAAAGACAAGTTTATTTTAGGAGATAACAATATCAATAATCCCCCCCAAAAAAATCACAATATACAAATTTTTAACATTACATTCACTTCTTAACATGAACAACTCACATCCAAATTATTAACATTGCATTCACTTCTTTAACATGAACAACTCACACATTGATAATAATGAAAATGTAAAATGTCAATGTACTTACCAATGTGCATATGCATAAATAACAAAAACTTAAGAATAATGAGGAGAGAAGAGCTTGAACTTACTTGTGATGGGGCTTTATGCTTGTAATGTTACACGAAAGTAAGAATAATAGAGTATCAAATGATTGGTCTATGAAGCACAGTATGTGTTATCACATAAACTTGTTAGAGTCTTATAAATTTGGGGTTTTTGCCTAAGTTTGTAGTTTTACCTGTCTTTCCTCCTTTTACAGACCCAATCGTAAGATTTTTTTCCTTTTGGCTTATAGTTTTTCTTCTTTTTGCCTACCTGAGATTTGTTGGCCCTAAGCCTTTTTGTTTTCTCTATGGTCGATCAATTCTCTCTCTTTACCTCTGTCGTTGATCCTTTTGCCTTCCTGAGTCCTCAATCAGTCATTCAAGTATTCATTTATAGGGACCACAAACATAAGCACAAGCGCAACACTTAGAGCGATTTGATATGGATTCATATCAAGTGAGCGAGAAAGATCAACTTTCAATGGCGGAGATCCATCAGGGTGATCAAATCGACGACCATCGAGATCATAGAGTTACATGAAGTATAGCGGCAGATAGAGTTCTTAAATCGTGAGGCCCTTCCTAGCCATGGATCCTGGGGAGGACAGGTGGCAACAGATTAGCATTTCGCTGACTCACAGGATGGAGCAGTCAAAGGGTAGAGTCATGAGGACTCACGAAATGGGAAGTCACAAAATAATCTGGGCCGTCTATTTCAGAAGGACACATGGTGCAAGATCGAATCATGGAGAAATTCATTTCAGAAAAGCTAAATCAAGGAATGCGTAAATTCCTCAAGTCACGAAATGCCGATGGTTCGAAGTCCCGATGGTCCGAGGTCCTGAAATGCCAATAGTCGAGATCCCGAAATGTCGATATTCATCTGGGTCATCCGATCAAAGGGGATGCATGGCACCTAATCCAAGAGATTGCAATTTTTCACTCAAAGGTTTGAGTATGGAGCACAACATGAGTTCAGGAAATGCGAAATCGTGATAGGCCTGAGAGTTGGGCCTATGGTCACAGCTCAGGGTCATATGTAGAGTGGGGCCATAGAGAAGGGTAAGCACTTATTGAGAAACAAATAGCTGAGGTTGTTGTTCAAGAAAATGACCGTGGCCATCATCTTTAAAGCGAGTTTGATCGTCGATCTGGATAGGTCATTTCGCAGGATCGAGCATCGAGATTTTTGAGATTCAATGGAGTGAAAACTCCCAAAATGCGAAATCCCAAAATTTCACCTAGGAGCCCCAAGTCATGGCACGTGGTCATGTGGAGAAATGGAGAGGAGTTGCGCAAATGCTGAAGCACCCAAGTTGGTCACAGAGAAAGAGTTGTGTGGCCTCGAGGTGCCAAAATTGACTCGAAGAAGCCCATGAGCTTGTCTGGAAAAATTATGGGTGTCGGGTTTTTCCCGATCCTGACGATGAAAGTAGTTAATGGAAATGGGGGAAGGTAGTTGAAACCTCGACTCACCCTATAAATGAAATGCATGGATGGCCCGACCGTGGGGACAGAACCATCAGCTCGTGGTACCCCTGCGAGCAGATTTACCCACAGACCCATGCTAATCCGAGATCGCGTCTGACAGAAGAATGCAAGTGCAGACTGACATAAGAAGATGCAGACGCAAAGTTTTGAAAGTAATAGCCAGGTCACACTCCTGGTGTTGGCAGGTTGTTCTGAGTATAAATACTCTATTTTGATATTTTGTTAAGGTCGATGGTAGAGCAAAGCTCCCATATTGTAAAGTTTTAATGAAGCTTATGGTTCTCTGTTTATGTGTTGTAATATGAGATTTCTTGTTTAATGACAGTCAGCTTTCTTGCTCCCTCTTGTTTTCCTCTGACACTGAAAGAGTTCATGATTGATTGATTCATGTGAATTATTGTGACTGTATTATGATGAATGCTCAATTATGGTGTTGTAATGATTCCTTTCAGTTTCTTTGAGATTTGAATTCAGAAAGATCTTGTGTTTAAGTGTGAGATCGGAAGAGCGTCGTGTAGGGAAAGAGTGTAGATCTCGGT
>CBVK0100830579.1:0-10775 GCA_900067695.1 Picea abies
CAATCTTACTGAAGTATTTGGCCCTCGTGAGCTGATCAAGGAGGTCATCAATTTGGGGAATCAGGAACTGGTTTTAGACTGTGATTTTATTCAGGGCCCGGTAATCAATGGAGAGTCGCCAGGACCCGTATTTATTCTGCACTAGCACAATTGGGCTCCCACAAGGCGATGATCTGGGAAGGATGTGCCCCTTGTGGAGCAGTTCTTGGATCTGCCTCTTGATCTCCTCGTTTTCTAATAGAAGGTGAATATTCTTCCATGACCTTGTCCACTTGCTTCTGTTGTGTGGAGAGATTGATCGCAAAGGCCTTGGATATGGCTACGAGCTTTTGCTCACTCTGAGAGAAAATCACGAAGAAGACAAATTTCCTGGTCTGAGAGATGACCTTCCTGCATTGCTTGACAGAGATCAAGGAAATAACACTAGGAGGGACTACCTCGGGTATTCTGTACAATTTCCTATTCAAAGTGATAATAACACTATGAGGCTTAGACTCATATACAACATGACATTTCCATAAATAAGGTTGGCCCAAAAGAACATTACCAACATCGAGAGGAGAAACATCACACAATACCTCATCTTTGAAAGGCTTGATGTCGTACAATAGTCGAAACTATTGGCCGACACGGAGACCGCTTCCTTGGTGGAGCCATCCAATGGTGTAGGGTTGTGGATGTGGCATTGTCAACAGGTCCAACCTCTTGAAGACATCTGTTGGGATGAGGTTCTTCTAGCTACCACTATCAACAATGAAGTGCAACGAGGTGACTTTTACCCACATTTATGAATGGAAGAGGCGCTCTCCTTCTTTTCGATCATCTGGATCACTAGGCTGGAGCTTTGTGGTAGCAATGGTGGCACTGGGTTCTGTGTCAATGCTTTGTCTTCCTCTTTCTGGTTCTAGTTCTGAATCAGATTCAGAACCCGCATCTGATATAGAGGCTTTCACTTCAGCCACCAACGACTTCTTTGAGCGGCAGTCAACAGTGTTATGCCAAGGGATCTTATGGAAGTCGCACCACTTCTCGGTATCTTTCTTTGTCTTTCCGGTGTCCTTATTTGCTTATGGCTTGGGCTAGTTGTTCTGATACTGTCCATCTTTGCTCTGTCCTTTATTCTTTAGGTTTGGGCTTCCCTTTCCTGGCTTTTGTTGTGCGGGGTTCCTCAGCCCAAATTGCCGCATATTTTGTTTGAGCTTCTGCTCGATTTTGATGACACATCAGTAGGCCATGCCCAAGGACGAGATGTCCAAAAATTCCATTTTGTTCTGGATGTATCTATGTAGAGCACTATGATACTTGAGCACCAAATGTCACTCTGAATCTTTGATACCCAGATTGGTGCACAAGGTATGGAAGATATTTGTGAATTTTGGCACTACTTGGTCTCTTTCTTTTCGCAATGTGGTCCATTTAGTATACAAGTCATCATAACTTCCAACAGGGTAGTATTGTTCCTTAATAGCATCCCTGAAGGATTCCCAGGTGGCGGTGACTGTAAATAATGAGGGTTCCTCTGTTTCCTTTTTCTCACAGAAAGTTTCCCTCCAATCTTTGACACGGGGAACAGCTTTGAGGAGCACAAAAGTAATCTTTTATCTATTCGAAAAGTTATGGACATAAAAATACCCTTGAACTATATTCAACCACTTGTTTACAACATCTGCATCTATCTAACCTTCAAATATAGGAATATCGAAGTTGATTTGTACCTTGAAGGGGGCAACGCATCCGCCCGAGGAAGATGTGTTGCCTTTTGGTAGTCGCGGAAGGATTTGTGCAAAACTATCCATCATATCATTCCTTTGTTGTGTGAGGGCTTCCTCAAGAAATTTTTTGAAAGGATTTCTTGTCCCATCATCTTTAGTTTCTCCTGCCATGATAGGTCGCTTTCGTGCACAAGAGATTTTTTCCTCAAGAGAAACAAGCTCGAGACCCAATTCTTTATACCCTGACCTCGTTGGGGACATGCATTAAGACTACAAGGAGAAGACTGCTTTGATACCACTGATCTAGATTTTATGAGCAGAACAAAAATAATACTGATTATTAAAAGATGCTTAACACAAAATAACAGAGATACAATAAAACTGGCTTTCTATTCAATAAGGAAATAAGTTGGAACTGTAAAATGCAGCGGAAAACAAGCATGTTGGAATGGTGGTGGCTTGTCTCTGAGAGGAGATGTGACGGATGCGCTCATTCGTAAGAAGATGGCTACAATGAGGCTCTGAAGGCCTCAAAATGGTGCCAAAAGTTTGGAACCCGAAAAACTGCCAAGGTGGAAAACTGTTTTTCGAGCGAGTGGAATAGGTGGGTGGCCATCGATATCCACCCGGATCATGCCCATTTTCCTTCTTTCCTAGTTTCTTTTACCTTTTGAACTTCCTTCCTTAATTCATCTTGGTCTTCAGGAATTTGGTCTTCATTTATAAATATTCCTGACCCATTTAAGCTTGGATATTTACCAAGTATGCTATATTTATAGTCATTACAACTTACTTTGACACGAATCAACCTATTTTTGTGATCAATTATTTTTCTTAGCATCTTTGCTTCTAAGAGGTAGGTTGTATGAATTTGTGATTTATTATTTAATTCTTCTTTTACTATTGCTAGTGTATCCTCCTCTTGTTGTTCTTTTATACCAAAAATTATGAGGTTCAAGGCTCTTTTATTATGCTCATGGTCCAGTTCAATTAACTTTTTCATTTCCTCTTTGATGAGTTTGATATCCAATTTGTTTTCCAGACTACTGAGAGTCAAATTGATAATCTATACCAACACGTAATATATATTGATATAGAAAATTGTTAAAATTGATATTTTATTTATAAAATATTATAATATATCTTTTAATTTAAATGATATAAAGAATATTGATTTTAATAATAAAGAAATTTAAGTAATCTCTAATCTTTTTAAAGGTTTAATAGTTCAATTTTGGTCTTTAACTACCACCATCATCATAAATAAGATTTAAAAATATTACATATTAAAGTATATATAACATTCACCATCATCATAAATAAGATTTAAAAATATTACATATTAAAGTATATATAACATTGTAACAATATTTATAGTTATATAATTATATATACTTTTGATGATGATGATGATTAATGTTCAGGGAGATCAATTTGTTTATTAGAGCTTAAGAAGGTAAGAGATTAATTCAATTTATTTAAAATTATATTTCTATGCTAAAAAAACATTGAGAGAGGCATTTCAAGATCACCATAGTTTTGATGACTTAGGAAGTTATAAAAATTTGTAATGTGGAAAATATTTTTAAATTGGAATCTAATATGGGTATAGGCATAGCAATCCAAGAGGAAGTGTTTTTCATCTTCTACCCATTTAGTGTCACAAAGGTGACAAATTCTCTCATCCCATGGTGTTTTGGGGTCACAAAGTTGACATCCGAGAGTGTTTTGGGAGTCCAATACCCAATTTAACTATGTAGCTTGTGAGACTTTGTTCTTATTAAATAACAATGTTGATTTTCTTCTTTGCACTTTTCAAACATGAGAAGTAATTTTGATCTTCTAAATTAGGGTTGACCACCTCCTTGTAATATCTGAATTTCTCACTAATTTTTATAATCTTTTCATTTTTTGAAATTTAATATTTTTTTTTATAATTTTACTCAAAATTATAACTAACACATTTCTAATTTTTCTAATTTGATTGTAAAATAAATACATGACATTGTAAATTTAACATATGTAGAATGACTATTCTACATATGGATAACATATTAATGCAAAAATAACAGTAAAAGCATACATGCAATAATCATAGGAAAAACCCATAATATACCAACATATGCATGCAACACTCATCAATATAGCATGTAAATGAACATAAGAATGGACACTTATCTTTTAATTGAAGTACACCAACTGCGTCTAGACCTTCCACGAACCTCCCAGCCATAGACCACGAACCTTCCTAGGTTTGGCTGAGGTTACATAAAACTGCACAGTGCAACTGGAAGGATTCTCTCCAAGAGCCTAATTATGCCCACTACTCACAGACTCTCATTCCCCACATGCATGTTCCACCTCGGGAATATGCACCTTCACTGTTCCACATTCCATTGGTTGCTCTGCTTCCCCTTTTAGGGTCTCGACAACAAGGCAGATCAGGAATTCTTAGAGCTCCGTAGCTGGTGTTGGACTCTCTCTAGGAGAAAATCACTTCCCAACAAACTCTCTCACCTGGAGAGAGTTTCTCACAGGCCTGAACACCTGCCTCTTCAAACACGGGCCTGACAACCCGCTTCTTCAACCAGATTCAATTCAACTCCAACAAGTGAGGACAATAGCAAGGCTCAATATAGCTCAGGGGATGGAAGCAACAGAAAACGAGTATGGACACCGAAAATGGATACAACCAAATGATAAGAAACAACACGAATCAGGCGAATACAAATGCATCAAGCTTCACAGGAGACACACGAGATAACTCAAGTATGGCTGCAGTATTCCAAAGGTGCTTGCTAGATATAGAGGCGATGATGATGGAGAACTGGTTCAATGCATGAATCCCTGGTCAATCAGGAAGGGTGACAGACTTCCAGAAGGTTGTAAGGGTCGTGAGGAAACTCAAAACTGGTCCCCCATGCAAGGCTGGGAAACGACGCTTGAATACCAAGTGAACCCCCTAAAAGGC
Organism: Picea abies; assembly: GCA_900067695.1. NCBI lineage: Eukaryota > Viridiplantae > Streptophyta > Pinopsida > Pinales > Pinaceae > Picea > Picea abies. The sequence continues at coordinate 4,684 of CBVK0100830579.1, forward strand.
TGGTTTCCCCATCTATAACTGCATGCGCCTAGGTCGACACATGTCTTCCTGCAGCCGCATGTGTTCCACTTCGCACTTATTCCCTTTCCCAGGAACTTAGGACAACATTGTTCATGTCCACCCTAGCCTTTAGGAAATAATAAAAATAAAATATTATTCCCTTAGAGATAAGTCCTCTAGATTAGCCTCTAGGCCTAGACACTTAGCCCCCTCCCTCACCCTACCTAGTGGAGATTAGTCCCCCATACTCTTTCTTCGTGGTCAGTCTACACACAATGATGTAATTATATTAAATATATGAGCATTTACAAATATACAATAGTAGGTTGACTGGCCTTTGCATCTAGTCTCTCTGGCCTAATCACCACATAAGCCTCCTAGCTTATTATAACTCTGCTCACCATCCTAACAAACATGTTTACAATTCATAACTACAACTAGGGTTCTACCTGGGGATATTACATGATTGATGTACATGGTATAGTACAAGTTCTGGTACATGGTTTATGTACATGGTATGGTGATGGTTTTTGTATCCTTGTGAGTGGATCTGGTCATAGTTGGTTGATGATGACATATCAGTGATAGAGACAGTGACAAAGAAAGTGACAGGGACAGTGACAAGTTGGATGATTGGTTGACCATCAATTACAGGTTGATGTGGTAGTGACAGTGATAGGTTGATGTATCAGTGACAGTGGCAGTTATAGGTTGAGTAGTGGTAATGACAATTTGAGTCTACACTTATATTTCAAGGCGGTGTGACGGGGAAAGGAAAGGGGGTTGTAGCCTCCTTCTGATTGGTGCTAGAAAATACAAGGAGTTGGAGATTCATTTAGGTTGGATCCTCTAAATCAGGGGGTCGTAGCCTCATTCTAATTGGAGCCAGAGAAAACAAGGAGTTGGAGATTCCTTCAGGTTGGAGCCTGTAAACTAGGGGGTTGGAGCCTCCTTCCAGTTGTAGATTGAGAATTCAAGGAGTTGTAGCTTCCTTCAGGTCGAAGCCTCCTTCCAATTGGTGCTAGAGAATTTGGAAGTTGGTGCTTCCTATGAATGTATTCTTGATATATATAAGAAATCATTCTGTGGTTTTCTCCCATTTGGGTTTCCGCGTAAATTTTGGTGTATTTTGTATCCTATGTGATATTGTTGAATGGTACTACTTATGGTTATATGATCATGATATATTGAATGCAATCATAAATGATATATTGCTAATAACTTTGAAGTTTATATATTGTGATTGAAAGTGGTAAAATGTGCTCATACTGATTCACCCCCCCTCCTCTCAGTATTCCAACAATTGGTATCAGATTAGGTCCTTCAAGAAAACAATATAACCACTAGAAGGAAGATCATGGAGTACGTTAAGATTGGAGTACCACAGTTTGATGGTCAGATTGGTTTGAGTTATGAGATATGCAGAAACAAGATGAAATCATTTCCAGGGGCACAAGGGTATGATGTTTGGTACTCAGTTGTTACAGCATACACTGGTTTAAATAAACCAAAGACTGCAACCAAGAAGAAGTTAAAAAGAAACAACAAAATAGCAATGGATTTCATCCTGGAAGGATTACGTGATCGGGTAAAAGACAAAGTAGGACAATCTTCATCAACCAAAGAACTTTGGGATAAGCTACGTAATCTATCTTTTAATAAATCCCATTCTATCATAGAGCCTAAGCATACTAATTAGAATAAAGAAAATGTTGAAGCAGAACGAGATGAAAGATACTCTTCATGTCAGATAGATTCAAAAGAAGAAGACCGTGAAGAAAGCATAGTAAATTTTGAAGCATAATTAATCAATAGTTTAGACGATTTGATGAAAAAAAGAAGGAAGAACAAGTTACTCAAGGAAGAATTGATTGAGTTAATAAGGGGTCTCAAAATCCCAACTCTGAAGAAGTCCAACAGATGATTACAAACCTAAAATTTCAATTAGAAAAATCCAAAAGGATTGAAGATCTATGCAAAAGTCAGTTGTGTTATCACACTAAGTCGCCTTGGGTCTCTTAGTTTGTTTTTGTTAAAAAGAAAAATTAAAAAAAAAAAAAAACCTTAGATTCTTATTTTCTCTTTAAAGTAAATTTCTCATCCATTAAATGTTATTTATGATAGGACCCCTTAGGATGACTAAACCTTTGATTCATAGCTCATGTGTTGATACACAATTCAATTTTTGGTCCTTAAACCCTTATGAGCGCATGGTCTATTCTTTATGTCCCCTCTCGTGATTCATTCCTAGGTTGATACCTCCCATGACCAGGATGATGTGACACACCTCTCTCCTCACTCATGAACTCGCATGCATACCTCATAATCCCCACTCACATGTCCAATCTTTTTTTGATTTGGAGAACGCTACCCACTCAGCAGGAATTTTTGTAGCACCTTTCACGTTTATCATTCATCCACTCCAAGTCATGATTGCCACGACTGATACCTTGACCCTTGTTTTCAGTTCCTGAAGTCGGTTGAAATGCTTTCAAAAGATCTTTCATTTATGATCCTTGGTAACAGTTTCTAAATTTGAAAAGTTCAGCAATGATGCGCTGCGTAAGTTTGCCAGTTCAGATCAGAGAATCACATATCCACTAAATCCGATGCTACGAGAGATTTTAGGGCCAAAGTTTCCTCAATCTCATCCTAAGTTCGCGTTGAGGAGCTCAACAGTTGTCGACTTCACAAGTATCTCGTGCAACCTCCTTCACATATTAATTTTCATAGGAGATTTGTGCTCGGGTTTCAATTTTCTAAGCTTGCAGGGTAGTATCGGAGCCATATTTTCTTTCCTGTAAACATCTTTGCTCGTATCCATAGTCTGATTATTGTGGTTAGTTATAGCCTTTGAAAGTCACAGGCCTAAAATAGCCTATCCTCTGTGTATGTGTTACGCTACAGAGAGGTGCTGCTCAAACCTCTCTGATTATCCTTTGCTTCTTTTCATCCTGTACAAAGAGTCATTTCGAAATTACTTCCTCATAGTCTACACTCTGAAAACCTGTATAAGCCTAAACGTCCATCTCTCATAGCCAAGTTAATTTTCTAAGAACTGTTAATTTGAAGGGCCATCCTTGTGCATTTGAGACTTGAATTGAATTTTTCTGGTCAATAGCACCCCTTACAGCCTCTTAAGAACCCTCTTTCTGAGTCATGGAGACTCCTCAGTCAAAGAAAGCACACAAAGGTGGAAAGATAGTTCGAACATAACCTATGGACATGCACCTTTTGACACAAAAACCATGGCAAGGGAAATGTTTTGAAGAGAAGGATGCCTCTCTTTTTACCAGAACATGCAGAGAGGCCACTCAAAAGTAGAAAAAAATTTGCACTAAATTTTGATGGCAAGAAAACCAAAGTTGGATATTTGGAATTTGAGGTGACTGAGGCCTCCATCTCAACTGCAACAGGGATTCCCATTTCAGGAGAAAATTGGTTCAAGGCCATGGTGTTGAGTTTACCTTTCGTTAAAGATCTTTTCAAGACTGAATACCAAGCCAATGATTTATCTAATGTTTGTAGTATCTCTTACATTCCTCTCATTCAAGTCTACTTTCTATCCACATTTACTCCCAAACTACTGGTTGAAATTAGTCAAGACCTTATTTGTTGTTACATGTTAGCCCTGTTTCTGAGTGAGGATATTATTATTTCGAGTTTTTTCCATTCAACCTTTCAAAAAACACTTATACTTTCACATATCATCTGATGGGTACTGGGATTACCTTCCTTTCAATCAGAAGGTGATTCCTAGTGCTAACAAGTTGGAAGAAAAGTAGTTTTTGGAAGCTGAAATAGTAGCACATATAAAGGAAGCATAGAAGAGAGAAAATATTTTGACTAGCCATCTCAAGGAAAGATATGAGGACTCAAATAAGCTTGAAGCATAATTCAATCAACAAGAAAGAAGACTTGTAGAATAAATTGTCTCCTTGAAGACCCAACTTGAAGAAGCAAAGAGAAAGGAAGAAGTCAAGAAGATCCAGATGATGAAGAAATAAGAAGATTGTGAGAAGCTTGAAGAAGAAGTTGTTACATTAAGAGTTAAAGTTGTCAAGCTCAACAAGAACACTGAAGAGAGAGAAATATCCACATTATCAAAAACTAAAGTTGAAGGGAAGTGTTACAGGTTGCTATAAACGAAGAATGAAGAGAAGGATAAGAGTTATGTAGAAGTCATCAGAGGCCCTATTAAGAAGGAAGAATTTGAGACCTCAAAGACAAAAATTCCATATATGAATAAAACACAAGAAGAATATTACAAAAGAGACGGATATCAAAGAAGACCCTCCACTTTCAGGTATCAAATAATCTTCAATAATTATGAAGGAAAAAACATAAGAGAAGATCCTGATCAACTAAGGCATGAATTGAGAAGGACGACATCACAAAGAAGATCATTCACTCACAGGTATCAATGTTTCTTTTATGGTCATTGTTTTACTTGTAATACCTTTGGACATAAAGTTGTAGATTACATAGCTTATGGAAGAAATGGTCAAGCAAGAAATGTGCATGTGACTCCATACAATATTGAATGTTACAAATGCCATAACTATGGACAACTAGCTCGTGACTGTAGAAGCATAATGGATACTTGTATGAAAGTGAACACTGCTATCAGATATAAGAAGGTTTGGAAAAGAAAACAAAAACATGTAAAGGGAGAACAAATGAATGAATAACACCCATACGTCATACTCTCAGGATTTGTAGTAGTACAAGATCAAGACAAATCCACAGGAAAATACGAATATGTCAGAATTCAGGAAGAAAATGAAAAGGATGTCAGAATTTAGGAAGAGGATGAAAAAGAAAATGATGAATTCACAGACAGAGAGGAATATTACTCCACATTAGAGCGGATATTTTTCTAATCCATTCGGCTGGGAGACTCCCAGTAAATATGAATATTGAAGAGGGGGAGTCTAAGCAAAAACTCTACATATCAGAGAACTATCTTTCAAGCAGTCTCGAGTGTTTACAGATTTTGGAAAGGAAATTTCAGAGTGGTTTGATGATAGAAGTGTGGAATGTCTTGTGACAATTTGATTTTTTTAGGAGCATCCTTTAGAACACATTCCCATGCAGGTTTCAACTGACAGTTATGAAGAATATTAGTGGCACACTTCTCAAGCAGAGATTCAAGATTGTATAGAGGATCTGGACATGTATTCATACATGGACATATTAAATACAGATTGTTGCAGACATGTAGAGTTTGATTTGTAGATCAATAAGACATTTTGAGAAGCAGGAATATGCAATGATCAGTTACAACAAAGTCGAAGAAGTCTTCAGAAGAGTAAAGTGACAGATGAGTCAACATCATGTGCAGTTGTGTAGCAAATTCTTGGATAGTTTTATGACATGTGGATAGAGATGGATTCATGAGATATTTGACAACTCTAGACAGAAATATTATAGTGGATGAAATAATATAGATAGGAAGTCACGGGAAAACAGGCAGTGAAAGGAAAAATAGAACAAGGGAAGATAAATCATCAACAAAAGCCATACCATGAAAAGAAAATTGTTGAAAATTATGGTCATTGATGTGAACTTGACAAGCCATGAAGACTTGAAGTTGAGTAACTTTGAATGCTTTTTATATATGTCTGTGAATTACAAGAGGAAGCACCAATGGAAAAAGAGCATCGGAAGAGAGGAAAGAAAACATATACAAGAAGCCCCACATTTATCTACATGACATATTGCAGAGAATTCAAGAGGAGAGAAATCGTCAGAGAAAGAGATCAAGAAAGAAAGATCAGAAGCATGAAGACATAATGAGACATATCGATAGGGGGAGTTACCCTTTTACCTAGGATTTCAAAGGATGATCCGGATTATTTTCGACACGAAATGAGATCGGAGATATAATAAAGAAATGCACAGAGATATCGCAGATATTCAATAATATAACAGAAATGTATCGAAGATGCAACCATAAACATAGATATACAGTAATACACGATTTCTATTAATGAAAGAAATGTATAGAGACTGTAAAAATACAGAGTGGAAGACTCGCTAGAATGGTGGCAGCTTATCTCTAAGAAGAGATGTGACGGCTACTCGCATTC
>CBVK0100830582.1:0-11817 GCA_900067695.1 Picea abies
TCCTCTCCTTTTATAAGTTGAAGAGGATAAGGTGAGGAGGTTAGGATGATACCACTAAATCATGAAAGCGAGTAAGATCCAAACCATTCAGATGTCATCTCACCATGGAAGTTTCCCCTTCTAGAAGATTCGAGAAAATGCTCATTTTTCCCACGTGTAAGCATTCTCGCACCCTACCTATAGTGCAACCTGCGAACCTCTCACAACCCAGCTATGGTGCAACCTACAAGAATCAGGCATTCTCCCACCCTGCCTATATAGCAACCTGCGAAATTCTTTTTTTACATGGTTTTTACAAGGGAAAATGCAACTTCTTTCCTTAGGAAAAGTTCTTCTCCCTTCTCTCTTCAGGAACTCAAGTCACTAACCTCTCTGAAGGTAACAGATAGGTTTACATCATTAACGGTCATAGGGATGATGAAATTAATTTGTAATAATAGTATATGCAGCCGAATGCAGGATTGTGACACAAATGGATGAACTGGGCAAGGTTCACTACACTCCAGAGATCAAGGAAATCCTTGACAGACACCACAAGGTGTTTGGGCCTATTCCTCCAGGGGTTCCACCAAATAGAGGATTTGAGCACATTATTGAGCTAGAGGAAGGGGCCAAACCAGTTATCACCACACTATACAAACATCCCAAGAAGTATAAAGACGAGATAGAGAAGGCCATCAAGGAACTTCTGGACATGGGGCACATCAGGCCCAACAGTAGCCCTTTTGCTTCTTCAATCGTGTTGGTAAAGAAGAAGGATGGCACTATGAGGATGTGCATTGACTTTAGGGACATGAATAAAAATACCATCAAAAACAGGTACCCAATACCAAGGATTGATGAACTGTTGGACGAATTGCATGGGGTCGTCTACTTCACTAAGATTGACCTTCATTCTGGTTATCATCAGATCAAGATGAGGGAGAAAGACATCTCAAAAATAGCTTTTAGATGTCATTACGGCCATTATGAGTTTTTGGTGATGCCCTTTGGGTTAACCAATGCCCCTGCTATGTTCCAATCATGTATGAACCATGTGTTCAATAAGCAGATGAGGAAGCACCTGTTGGTATTCTTTGATGATTTTCTTATCTACAACAAGACATGGGAGGAGCATCTTAGGCATTTGGAGTAGATCTTGTCAATCATGGAGGAACAATCACTATATGTTAAGGAGTCCAAATGTGAGTTTGGAATGACGGAGGTCCTTTATCTAGGACACATTATCGAAGCAAAGGGGGTACAGGTACATCAAGAGAAAATTGAAGCCATCATGGAATGGCCTACTCCTAAGACACTCACAAAGTTGAGAGGATTTCTGGGAATGTGCACGTATTACAGGAAGTTTGTCAAGGGTTTTTCTCAGCTATGTGCACCCTTGACCGATTTGACTAAGAAGGGAGCATACAAGTGGGACGAGGAGGCTCAAATAATGATGGATAAGATGAAGAAGGTGATGAGTACATGCCCAGTTTTAGCCATTCCAAATTTCAGCCTCCCATTTACCTTGGAGTGTGATGCATCTGGGGAAGGAATAAGGCCCGTACTGATGGAAAAGAGGCACCCTCTTGCCTATGAGAGTCCGAAACTCAGAGGTCCTGAGCTAATCTATAGCATTTATGACAAAGAAATGCTGGCTATCATGCATGCACTAGCCAAATTCTGGCAATACTTGGTAGGAGCTCGGTTTATGGTCAAGTTTGATCATAACTGTCTCAAATATCTACTAGAACAGAAGGACTTGAATGAGAGGCAACAAAAATGGGTAAGAAGAATACAGGCCTACAACTTTGACATTGATTTTGTCAAGGGGAAGAACAATGTGGTGGCTGATGCCTTATCTAGGAGGCCATCCATCTTTGCCATAACAGGGGTAACAATTGACTGGAAAGACCATCTGGTGATGGAGTATGCAGAGGATTAGTTTGTGTGCCAGCTACTGGATGGACAGGTACAAGATGAAGATTTCAAGGTTATAAATGACCTCATCTACTACAAAGACTGAATCTTCTTGGTTCCTGCATCGTCCTTCAAGGCTAAAGTATTGCAAGCATGCCATGACTCACCAATGGTAGGACATCAGGGGATCAACAAGACATACAGGCAGGTGAGAGAAAGGTTCTCTTGGAAGGGTCTCAAGGAGGATGTGATTAAGCACGTCAAAGAGTGTACTACATGTCAGAAAAACAAGGATGAGCACATGCACCCAGCAGGACTATTGCAACCCTTGCCCATTCCAGAGCACAAGTGGGAAAGCATATCCATGGATTTCATCACCGAGCTGCCAAAGACGCAAGGGAAGGACTGCATATTTGTAATGGTGGACAGGTTAACAAAGTTTGCACATTTCTTCACCATAGCTACCAACTTCAGTGCAGCTCAGGTGGCCAAACTGTTCTTCAGGGAGATTTTCAGGTTGCATGGCCTACCCAAGATCATTGTCAACGATAGAGATAGCAGGTTTATGAGTACTTTCTGGCAGGAGTTATTCAGGTTGGTTGGTACGGCCTTGGCCCCTAGCACCAGCTATCACCCTCAGATGGATGGACAGACAAAGATAGTCAACAAGTGGGTGGAGGGCTACCTTAGAAACTATGTGGCAGGGCAACAAAAAGCATGGGCCAGATGGTTGCATCTAAGAGAGTATTGCTACAACACCACCCAGCATATGTCCATTGGCATGTCACCATTCCGAGCCTTGTATAGCTATGATCCTTTATCGTTTGTGGAGATTGTGTTCGGTGATAGAAGGGCACCTATGGTACATGATTGGATACAACAGAGCCAAGACATTCTCAAGGAACTGAAGGATCATCTACAGAGGGCACAAAACTAGCAGAAGGTCCAAGCAGACATGCACCGAGTTGACCGTACTTTTGAGGTTGGAAACTTAGTCTATTTGAGGCTGCAACCATACAGGCAGGCTTCCATTAAAAGAAGCGGAGTGGAGAAACTGTAGCCACATTTCTTTGGGCCCTACAGAGTCAACAGGAAGATAGGGGTCATAGCTTATGAGATGGAGCTTCCACAGAGCAGCAAAATGCAGAACATCTTCCATGTCTCCTGCCTTAAGAAATCCCTCGGCCAACACATCAAACCTATTGAGGTATTACCCCCCATGGATGAAGAGGGACAACTTATTCTGATTCTAGAAGAGGTATTGGAAGTCCGAGAGAAGAGGCTCAGAAACCAAAGCATCAAGGAGTACCTGATTAGATGGAAGGAATTACCCATTGAGGATGCCACCTGGGAAAAGGAGCACGTGGTCAGAGAAGCAGGTTTGGAATTGCTTGAGGACAAGCAATTTCAAGCAAGGGAGACTGTAATGTCCCCCACCTCTTAGAGAGGTGATGAGGAGACTCAGTGGCCTGCGCACCCCCACTAGATCATAGTCTCACACTAAGGGGGAAGGTCAACTAGGATAAAATTATATTTTTAAGTTGACTTAAGAAAGAAAAGGGATAAAAGGAGTAAAAGATAACTCAACAGAAGAATAGGGGTTAACTCTGGGAGTTAACCTAACTCAACAGAGAATTAGAAGGAAAATGTATAAGTAAGAGGCTGGGGTGCACCCATTAGGCATTCTGGATTTGATATATTGCTTGTTATTGCTCTTGAGCATTCAATTTGGGGGTTTTGTTGTACAAAACCTTGTGAGAAACTCAGTGGTGAAATATCCACTCACCTTGTTCCACATCTTGGTCTCAGGGATGAAAGATTCCTCCACACCATTCTATTCTCAACATATCTCCTTCTAGCACTTCAGAAGATAGCAAGACTGTATTGTTTGGAGTTTCCAACAAGGGCACACCATCCTTGAGAGAAGGGTTCAATCTAGCCAATCAAGAGGAGCGTTGGACATTCTATCACTTGGGTTTTACTTGCAGGAACTCCATCATCATCTTGAGGGCTTCTTCGAAGAGTTATCATCACTCAATCTTCAGCTACAATTTGGGACAATTTGGAGGTTAGGAGGACGTTCCATTATTCTATATTTCTCATATCTAGAGAGATCTACTTAAGATCTGGATCTAAAACTTCTCCCACAAGGTTCTTATAGCCCGATCTACATTCTTGGAGAGTTTCACACCATTTGGAGGTCTCTTTCTTCAAGGGTGAGTTTCCTAGGGTTTCAACTATTCAAGAGGGCGCAACTCCCTTAGAAGATTCAACATTTGGAGAGGTTGGAATTGGATGTTGGGCTTGAGACTTCAGGGGGGAGATCTTACTTTCTTGATCTATCATCTGTCTGGGTTTGAGCTCATTTGGAGACTTCTTCCATCAGGGCCGATTTGTGGAGGGTTCCAACCTTCTCTTGGAGCGTGGCATTCTTCAACTGGAGGGTGGCAATCAGATTTGTTTGTATTAATATCTCATTCATCCTTTGGAGGTTATTTTGTATCAGCAGAGCATTTTGTAGCAGCTCATATCTATTGTTTGTACGCCCATCTAAGGATTGTGCCAGATCGGCTATCTATTGTATTGATTCCATATTGCTCATAATAAAAGGTCAGGTCTTTGCTTGTGCTTCTATATCTTGAATGTATTGTGATCTTCATGTGTTGGATGAATCTTGTATGAATGCACTTAATAATTCAATAAACACCTACACATCAACAAAGCAGTGGTAGTTAGTGATTCCAAGAGAAAATTTTGGCTTGGGATCATTAAATAATACATATACAAAAACAAACTCTTGGCCTTAACACTTAGTCTCTCTAGCCTAATAAACACATAAGCCTACCAGCTTATCAATACTCATCTCACCAACCTACAAAACATGATTTACAATTCATAAACATGATTACAACAGGTCTTGTCCTTGGGGATATTACACTTCTGTTGGCTCTCTATGGGAGGCAGACTCATTTTAGCAAAATTTGTGTTGCAAAGCCTCCCTATGTACTAGCTTAGTCTATTCAAGATTCCTTACTCCATCCTCCATAGGATCCAATAACTCATTGCTAATTTTATATGGAGAGGAGATAGAAAAAATACAAGCTTCCACTTAACTAAATAGAAAAACATCGTTAGGACAAAGGAAAATGGTAGATGAGGTATTCGGAATTTATATCGGTTCACCCAGTCTTTGGCTTCCAAGTCATGCTCGAGAGGTCTATTCGGTAAAGGATTGTGGAATTTGATACTAAAAAGTAAATATCTTAAAGGTATCGACCTGACATCTTGATTGTGCAAAGATGAATGTAAGTTCCCGGTAGCCTCTATTATCTTGAAAAAATTCATGGTTTCTATGCCTATTATTAAGCGGTGGCTGGCTTGGTCAATTGGATGTGGAAAACATGTCATTCTTGGGTTAGATCCTTTCATCGAAGGTAATGCATCTTTCAGACTCTCAGGTCCTCTAATTCAACATCTTAATAATTTGCATATCTTCTCTTTAGCACATGCGGATTTTCCATATGATGTTGGTACTAAACAAGGATGGCTTGAGGCTAATCACCTTGGTCTGTCAGGCGAGATGGATATAGAATGGAAAAAAATTCTTTTAATGTTGTGGAGTAGTGGAATCTCTCTTAATAATTCGAGTGATAACATAGTCTGGTCTTGGAACAAAGCTATGGGTTCTGTAACTGCTAATTTAGCATATCAATCCATTTCTTTTATTAACCTCTTGGATGAAAGTAGATGCTGGTATAAGGCTATTTGGAAAGTAAGTATCCAAGGTAAAATTATTTGTTTTATGTGGCTGTGTTTAAAGGACTATATTCTTACTAGTGCAAATTATAGGAGAAGGGGTGGGATTGGACCTTCGACATGTAGCCTATGTCTCAGAGATGAAGAGACTACCATAAATATCTTTTTTCATTGTGAAACTTCTCAATCCATTTGGAAAGATGTCCTAAGTTATCTGAAGATTATGGAATCTTGGAGTTGTTCTTCTTTAGAAGATAAAATGATACTTTGGTTCACTCAATGCCCAAAGATGCAGAATATTCCTTTTCTAGTGATTTAGGGCATTTGGAAGTACAGGAATAAATTATTATTTGAGATTTGGCCCAAACAGGATTCTAGTATAGTCACAAAAATCCTTCTTTCAATAAAGAACTCACTGGGGCTTGTGAAGTTGAAAAATTGGAATACATTCTCAATCCAGTCTATTTTGATGATACTCCTATAGGGTTCTTTGATGACACAATTGTTGATGGTTTTTGTGGCATTGGTATTTTCCTTAAAATTAGTTCAGATCACTTATTCAAAGTTCATTTTGTTGGTGGTAAAGAAAACAATATGAAAGAACAAATCATGGGATTATGGGGTCTCTTACAATTTGCTTCTAGATTATCCATAAATAAGATGATGGTGGTTGGAGATTCAAATGTGGCCATTGGTTAGATTAATGACAAATCAAAATTGAATCTATTATATTTAAATACCTGGAAAGATAAAATCAGGAGACTAAAGGATAGTTTTTGTGGAATCAAATCTATGCATGTGCACAAGAAATATAACTCTGAAGAAGATTCATTATCCAAAAAAGCTCTGACTATCCTACAGGATGGATTTTTTTTTAGGAATGTATAAAAGGAGATATAGTCAATACAGATAGTTACTTTTTATTTTAAAGACAGAAGCACTCAATTGAATTCTTAGTTCTAAATGGAAAGCAATTTTGTCATGTCATGTACTTATCATATTTTGTTCTAGCATGCACTTCCTAGATTGAAGTCAACGGGATCAAGGTTAGAACATGTTACAGTATTTTGGCAATCTGTTAAGAGATCACCAGTTCTTTGATCCATATGCATTTGAAAGGTTCACTTGATTCCTAATAGAATAACAGTGAAACTGTTTTAATATATATATATATATATATATATATATATAAGACATCATGGACTATTGTTAATTGTTTTCTATTTTTCCATTATTTGAGCACACAAATAAAAATGCTTAACTTAATTTTTAAGTTTTCATCCATGGATACTTTGTTTTTCCAATCAAATGTTTTCCGATAATTTTCTTTGTGGTTTTATTTGACCTTTCTTAGATGCAATTTTAATTTATCAAAGCCATTTTTTAGGTTTCAAGCTCCTAATTTGCAAATATTTGTCCAACTTTAAATCTTAACAAATTAATGTTATCTATTATATTTAGCATTCATTATCTAAAATTTTGTGCTAGGACAAATAGCTTAGATTATGTCTAAATCATTTGTTGAATATTATATCAAAATTACAAAACATTTGAGTTCACCCATCAATTGAAATTCAACTTGGCTACATGTTAGTGAGAATGGAAAGAAAATTGGGCATACTCCACATATCCATGGCCATGCTTAACACCATCTTTAAACATATATAGATATATTTAGGATGTGTTGGTCTTGTTCTAAATTAAAATGTGCTTAAATGTTTTCCTTCCCTCATGCCTCTGCTTGTATGTGCTTGTATGTATTTTTCATGTGCAATGAAGGGAAATGCGCCATGCATTGAAGGTAAATGCACAGTCTATGCTATCTAGCACCATGTAAAGAACTCACATAACTATTCAATTAGCTATTAAATTGTGAGAGAGAAATGATAGAGCATTCAGGTAAAATATTCGATAGATAAATGATAGAGAATGCATTGAAATTGATCCATATGGATGTCGGTGGCCTCCCACCTCTTCCAACAAGTTCATTTTGACATTTTTCCAGTTTGACAATTTTTTTCTAGTTTCTGGGTCCCCGACTTCTGTGGTCGTTTTGAGGCCTCAAACAACGTTTTGAGGGATTTCCATAGTCAAATTGTAAATGTAGTTAGATTTTGATGGCAACATATGTAGTCCTTGGATAGACCTTTCCAACAAGCTATCCTGCACCTAAAACGAAGATCGTATGCAAAAGTTACAACCCCAGGAACTTGATGTACTAACTTACTCCAACGTGGCCCACATGACTTTTGGCGCTTCATCTCCTAACATTAGGTTTTTGGATGTATAGGGTTTTGGAATTATTTTTTATTGTAAAAAAGGCTTGGAGAGCCTCATTGTAACCATCTTGTTTCAAATGAACGAATATGTCACATCTCTTCTCAGAGATAATTTGCCACCATTCTAGCAAGCTTGTTCTTTTTTGCATTTTACAGTTTCAACACATTTTCTTATTGAATAGAAACCAGATTTACTGTATATCTCTTATTGTATGTCGATTATTCTTGTGTTTATGTGTTAATAATAATAATAATAATCTGTATTCATTTCGTTATGCTCATAAAATCTAGATTAGTGTTATCAGAGTGGTCTGTTCCTTTTCGTTTTTAAATGCATGTCCCCGATGAGGTCAGGGTACAAAGAGTTGGTTCTCGAGTGTGTTTGTCTTAAGGAAAAAATCTCTCACACACCTAAGAGACCTCTCATGGCGAGAGAAAAGAAAGACGATGGGGCATGAAATCCTTTCAAAATGTTGCTCAAGGAATCCCTCATGCAACAGAGGAACGAAATGATGGATAATTTTTTGCAAATCCTTGGAAAGGAAAGGTATGGCTTGGCAAGGAAAGTCAAGGAAAGGCATGGCATGGCATGGAAAGGAATGACATGGCATGGAAATACGTGGTAAGGCATGGCATGGAAATGCAAGGAAAGGAAAGGCATGGCAATGATTGGAATGACATGGCATGGCAAGGAAAGACAATGCAAGGCATGGCATGATATGGCATGACCTGACAAGGCAAGGAAAGGCATGGAATGGCAAGGAAAGGAATGGCATGGCAAGGCATGGCATGACATGGAAAGGCATGGCATGCCAAGGAATGGTATGGTATGGAAAGGAAAGGTAATGCAAGGGATGGCATGGCATGCCATGTAAAGGAAATGCATGGCATGACAAGGAAAGGAAATGCAAGGCATGGCATAGCATGGCAAGGCATGGCATGGAATGGCATGGCATGGTATGGAAAGGCATAGCATGGCATGGAAATGCAAGGCATGGAAAGGCATGGCATGGAAAGGCAAGGCATCAAATGTAAAGACATGGGATGGCATGGAAAGGCATGGGATGGAATGACAATGCAAGGAATAACATGGAAAGTCAAGGCATTGCATGGAAAGGAAATGCATGGCATGGCATGGAAAGGTAAGGCATGGAAAGTGTTACACATCACCATTACTCTCTTTGATAAGTTTCGCAAGTGTTGCATGTTGCTCACAAGTGTCGCAAGTGTCAAGCAAAGAATACTGCCATGATGCCTATGTCATACTCATAACGACATTAAGAAGACACTTAAAATACCTCAAACACTTGATTTGGAGGAAGATGAATGGTTAACTGAAGTTAGGTACCTCTTGCCATCTGAAAGAACCATTGAATCTAGGTTTTTAGAAGAGAGCACTCCCCTATATCTCTCTTAGGAGCATTGGCGCTCCCCTAAAGTGTCTAGGGAGCGTTATAACACTAAACAACCCTTCTGGAGGAGCACTATTGATTTTAAGAGTGATGGCGCCCCCCTAAAGCCTACTAGGGAGGGCTATAGCGCTCTGATGGCCCTTTTGAGGGAGCGCTGCCTATTCTGGGTAGCAGTTGGTTTGTTGAGGAGAATAAGGGGAAGATCTTTTCAATCTTGGAAGGCAGTTGAATTCAAACCCCTGGTCCAGCCATGATCTTAGGGAAGATCCCTGACTCAAGGAGGAGAATCCTCAACTTACGCTAAAAATACCTCAAGAGGTTAGGCCTCTCTAAACCTATATAAGCAGGCTCTATCATGGTGGAAAGGAGGAAGAATTAGAAGCATGAAACCTATGATCTCATAGGAAACACACAATGAACTGGAGGAGAGTAATCAGTGAAGTTGCTGTCATCCGGATCGTGGATCTTTTGAGCAAGGGTTAGACGAAGGGGATTTGACGAAGCTGCTACATTCACATCTACGGTTGTAAGTTACTTCCGTCATTGTTCTCATCAATATGACACACTTGGCCTGTTTCTTTCTAGTTTGTGTTTAATCTCACATGAACTTGTCTCTAATAGATAGGTCTATTTCAAGCTAATATCAGTAGAGTAGGAAGTGGTTGTACTATTGTTTGTCTACAGGGCTTATCAAGGAGCGAAAGATTGGAGCTCAACTCGGAGCGTTTAGGGACAAACGCCGGTAAAAGGTACTTCTTTTCTCCTTCCTCCTCATACATTAGTTTATATAGATCTAAAAGGAAGTCAGTGTCCATGATAAGCATCTTCTATCTTAAGAGTTAAGAGTCTAGCTCTCAAGAGGAGATCTACCGGTCAATGATGTAAACTGTTAACAAGCACGAGGGAGATCACCATTAATGTCAATGATTCCCAAGGTACCCTAGTACATTCCAACAAATGTGAATGGATGAGTTGGAGTCGAACATCCATGGAATCATACGATCAGAGGTCAATGATGTAAACCCGCTGTCGGACGTGAGGAGGCCTGCCATTGAGGCATGAAGGTCCCAAAGTACTAATTGGTTTCTAAGTCTAGTCCCTGGATAATGTGTTGAATTCGATAGGAATAGACTTGTCGAAGGAGGGCCTTGATGTATCCCCCATCAACGACACAAAACAGACACAGAGATATAATTTGTAGATCAAATGAACATGGACTAACACAGGTATTGAGACAAGATATTTGTGATGGCTGACTCTTGAGGAAAATACTTCCCTTGAACACTGAGGCACAACAACAGAAACATGACATGGACCAAAACTTGATGATGCAGTGGATGCTGTGACTTACGTCAGGTGACCCAAAGGAGTGAAAGAAACTCAAAGAATTGGCTTAGTGCAGAGGTTCAGCAGATTAAGATGTGCGCAAAGACAAAGTGTCATGTTCAAGAGAGACTCTAAGAGTTACTGGGTAATGCTCTCAAAAAACTGTTTGTCTTGCTTCTTTCAATTTTTCCCCCATCTAGATAGACGAGTACCTCTTTTTAATTTAATGAGCTCGAGGAGGATAACACATGCTCGACAAAACTCACCTTCGGTAAGTTCCTCTTCCTTTTCTTTAATGAACTGGAAGAAGTAAGGGTTCGATCCCATATGGGCCCATCGATGTTTTGTTTAGCGAGTCCAAAGATATAAAACTTGAAGGTTTTTCATGATTATAGAGTCTGGAAAAAACACTTAAAAGAGAACTCTATCAGTTCCTTTTTCGTAAAGTAGTTTGGCGAGATCGAAAAAGAGATAAACTATCGCTCAACAGACGTTTTCTTCAAATACTTTAACGAGCGTGAAGAGAACAAGGTCACTCGGTAATCTTTTCATCTTTAGAGAGTCTGAAAAGAACTTAAAGGTGACTCCAATGTTTTCCTTTTTCGTAATGTTAGTCTCGCGAGGCCGAAAAATAGATAAATTATCACTCGAAAGACGCCCTTTCAAACCGTTTAACGAGTGGAAAAGGAAGCAAGATCACTCGACAATATTTTCATGTTTAGAGAGTCTGAAAAGAGCTTAAAGGAGACTCTAGGGGGTTCATTGGGAATCATTGACATTAATGGTGATCTCCCTCATGCTTGTTAACGGTTTACATCATTGACCGGTAATCAAGAGGTTTCTGCCATGTTTGACATCAGAACATCTATTCACATGGTTAGATTCGTACTACATTGGGATAGGTAAGAAGACCCTAGGTTGAGTGATCACTCTGATATGTACTTTGCCCAAGTTGCGACGACGTTTCTCTTGAACAATGATACATATACTGTTACATAGATCCACTTTGTATTGGTCATGGCTATGTCTTGTCATCTCGTAAATCCACTGTGTATTCATTGTGGCTACGATCAGTTCAGGTCATGGGAGTATAGATCCACACTGTATCCTCGGTGGCTATACCTTTTATCAATACAATTATGGAT
>CBVK0100830585.1:0-15882 GCA_900067695.1 Picea abies
TCCAGGTGGAACCGGAGGGACAATTTATACCAGAACCCCAATGCATATTGGGCAGAAAGGAAACCTTTCTCTGGAACTGAACCATTGCATAGGTCAAGGTGCAGTGGAAACATTTTGGCCCAGATGAGGCTACATGGGAAGTGGAGGATGCCATGAAACAGGAATATCCGATTTTGTTTACATCTATACATGCATGACATGTTGATAGATAGAACATCAAGGACAATGTTCCTTTAAGGGGGAGGGAATTGTAACACCCTGTTTCCCCTAGTTTGTAAAAATAACTGGATTGGCCAAGAACTGTGGAAAAACTCAGAAATGAGAATGTGTGATGTGAATGGACCTTGTGGAAAAGGTAGATGAATGTGAATAATAATATGAATTTACATTGTAGGACTACTGAGAGGGGATATAATGAAAAATAGATCACGATGGCTGAAGAAAGGCGATGAAAGGCACCTGGAAAGGTGGCGTTAACTTCCACCAAAAATCAATACCGTATTTGGACTTCACTGGCCTGGAGAACCAAAAGTGGCTCGCTGGCCCCGAATTAAATGTCTCGTAGGCTGGTAGGTAGATGGATCTTAAGGAACTAATGAGGGATGGGGAGGTAAACCACCCATCCGTAGAGTTTTCAGGCATGATCAGTGCGAGGGAAATCACACCACATGCAACCTTGCAAGAGGATAAGGCGTGGGGGAAAGGCGATTGGGGGCAGACGCGAGGGGAGAAAGAGAACTCTGGCGATATGCAGAGTGAGTGATAGTAGAGAGGAAGGAGAGTAACCTTCACTCCTAGTCACTGGGAAATTGAGAGTCGATAACTCTGGAGTTCTGGTGATGAAAGATCGGGGCATTCCATTGTAGAAACCCCGAAGTAGATTTGGGTCGTCTGATTAAAGGAGGCCACGTGTCATGAGATTTCCCATTTCGGGAAATCAAGAATCAAGAACTTGGGAGTTCTAGTGATGAGAGATAGGGATGTTCCATGGTGGAAACCATAAATAGTCGTAGACTGGCCGATTCCGGGAGGCTACGTGTCGAGAGATTACCCGTTTTGGGAAATCTGGGATCAGGGATTTTGGAGTCCCGTTGACAAGAGGTCGGGCTCTAGCCTTGACAAATCCTGATGGAAGAGAGACCGTGGTCATATGGGAAGAGGTCATATTGACCAAGGCATAACCCAAGGGGATAATCATTGATTTAGGCTTGTTTGGCACTTCAGCGTTTCAACACTCGGGATACCGAAGCGCATGTTCCCTTGTGCTCTCAAAACCAAAAATACAGAATTATAAAAATTGAGATGTTAACATGTGGTTAAGCTCCGATGAATAGACAGGATCCTCTCGGAGGATCCAGGGTTTGGGATGACCATTAAATGTGAGGAAGAGATGTCAACTTTAAGCTTGGGCGCAAATGCGCATTAGGGTAAGTGGTGAGTAGATCTGGACAGCTAGAGTCTACCCATCCAGATCTACAGTTGAGGCTTCATTCCAGATCCCCCTTGCCATTCTTCCTTTAATGGTGGGGGGGGGGGTTTCAGAATGTTCAGAATGGTGTGGCATGTGAAGTGGGACCCTCCTCCTGTCACATCGCCCTCCAAGTCATGTTTCACCTCTCTCCACCTGTACTCCACTCAATCGCACGACAGGGCCGTTCCTAATGGCCATTCACTAACCCTATTGGGATTCGTCCCTATTGGCCAGTCACTAACCCTGTCTGGGTTCGACGGTTGCAGAGTCGAAAAATTCGACATTCCTGTAGCGTTGAGGCACGAAATACAAGAAGCACCATGATTATTTGACCTATTATCCTGACCCGCGATGACATGGGAGAGAGAAAAAGTTAGCTTACGCTAGGCCTCCGTAGATATTTTGGGGGCTTTGATTCTGTAGAAATCAACGAAAACTTGATTATGGTAGTGGGTGTGTTACAACTGGAAGATACTTTAGGATGATTTCTAGAGAAGATGAAGAGTCTCAAGGCATCTGCTAGTGGAATGAAGACTGGTCAGGAGGCGATTGACAGATGGAAGAGTGTTGAAGCTTGTAACTGCAACCGAGAGGATGAGCTCGACTGTGATAGAGAATATGAAGAGTCTCGACTACTAGATAGGATAAGGATTCTCAGCATAACACAGCGTGATGATGGACACATGGGTTTAACTGTCAGAGAAGCTGAAGAGTTGCAATGATGATCAGGCAGAGCACTCGACATGAAGAGAATGCAGAAGAATTGCGCATATGGTCTGCACAAGGTGCACAGAGCCTATAAGAATGCAGAACAAAGAAGAGATGGGAGTTGTTGTAGAGAGGAATCACACACGGGGAAATGGATACTGTGGGCAGGAGCTGAAATACACAGAAGAGGCATAATTTAGAGAATCAAAATAAGATGTAGAGAATAAAGCGCAGTAGAAGCAAAGAACAAAGATGCATAGATGAGACACTAAAAGAAGGTTGAGGTGCACTTGTAGAGAAGAGAAGAAGATCAGAAAGTGCAAGAAGATGCAGGCAGAGAGACACTAATATAGGAGAGTAGAGCAGTGTAGAAGAACAATGATTAGACTGGTAAGCCATTGATAAACATTATTTCACTGTAATAAGTTATAGTAGAAAAGATTTATATTCCAGGTTGATAGGGAGGTTCTAGGGAGGATTGTTGTCCTCAAAGGTTCAAGTGGGTGCTTGAACATAGGAATTTGTAGCTTCCATCTGGTTGTAGCCAGAGAAACTAGGGTGGCAAGGTGGTGCAAGGGAGAACTGTTGTTCTCTGCTATACAGGTTGGTGTCTGTGTGACTGGAAGTTGGTGCTTCCATCTAGTTGGTGATGGAACACTTAGGGATTTGTTACTTCCTTCTAGTGGGTGCTAGTGAAACCAGGGAGTTGGTGCTTCCTTCTAGTAGGTGCTAGAGAAAACAGAGAGTTGGTGCTCTCAGCAAGTTGCAACTTGCAAAATAGAGGTTGTAGTCTCATTATGAGTTGGTTCTCATAAGTATGATAATGTACAGAATGTAAAGATTACTTATCATATAAAGAAGAAGAGGTTTTTACCCTTTATGGGTTTCCCCAGGAAATATTTGTCTCTGTATATTTCATATGTGTGAATGATGTTGAATGTTCTATTGCTTACTTCCCTACATTATTGTTATTTTCATTCAGTGCTCTGCAAAGAGTTTAAAATAAGCATAATTGTTTAATCTCGGTAACAAATGATTCACCCCCCCCTCTCAGTTTTGAAACATTATTTTCACTATGGAAGATGTCAAGTGAATTAGAGGTTTGCGTGGGGTTTACAGACAATGTTAGTTGACACACTCAGAGGCTTGCTTCCACATCTTGGGTGATTTTTACACCTCAAGGCCAGTTGCTATCCTCAGAAGGTATCTGTTTAGGTAATGATACAAATAACATTGTCGAATTCAGTGTAGTCATAGATTTTCTTCATGATGCCTTGTCGCATGGTATCTCTCGTCTCCGGGTCTACTTAGATGCTCAACTAGTTGTGTCTCAAGTAAATGGTGTTTACCGCGTTTACAACCCTACCCTACACTGACGGTTCCTTAGGGTACGTCTCTTAGAATGAAGTTTTGATTACATTACTTACATTCATGTTTCTAGGAGATTAAATCACATCACTGATAATCTAGATAATCATATATTAGATTGGCATTTTGCACACATGTAAAGATAAAAAACACACACTCACATTTTAATACATTTGTAGCATAATCCATAAAGCATTAAAATACAAAAAAGAGCCATATATCAAGAGTACAGTGTGGGCGTGGACGCCTCAAAAATATACACAGTAGGAGTAACGGGGCTTATGCCCTAAAAAATGTACAAAAGTGCTCACGACACATAAAAAATGCAACCTAGATAAGGGCGGGGCCTGTTGGCTCGGCCGTAGTGTACAACAACATTTTCCAAATGCCAAAACAGTTGGACCCAAGTCCATGGCACCCCAACTACATGAGGCTGCATAGAAGGTGGCAGATCCTCAATCTATGCCATAGACACAACACAAGTAAGAGTGGTAAGGTTCCACTCTACTTCTCCTTCCGGTCCGGTGGCTCTAGTTGCTCCCACCTATGGACGAGGATGTTGTCTAGTCCTCGCAATATCAGTCGGACGCACTGGTCCCATGTCTACACATAACACACAAATCATTGTCAGATACTCTGGTACACACAAAAAATAAAATGATATATATAAAAGAAAATAAAAATAAAAAACTATGAAACTTGAAAACTTACCCAACTCTCCTCGCATTACCCCGGGAGGAGCAACCATATCCGGGTCTTTAGAAAAGTCAATACCAGCATATGGGTAGTCTTCTATTGTTGGAATCTGGCGAGACCACCAGTCGAAGAACTTGTCATCGATGGCCTCCATGGTCCTTCCACCACCCTGTCGCGGAAATAGTGTCGCCCATCTACATACGGTTGGGAATGTGGTTGTGTGCCCTCGTACTATCTCTCGAGGGATAATACTAGGCACCCTCTCGAAGAAGAATGCACAAAGTATGGTCCCAAAACTGAAGTTTCTGTGCCTCCACATGTGACATTTAGTCAACTTCCTTTTCATGTAGTCAAGTAATGTCATGCTCCAATCAAATATGCGTGCATTCAAGAATTGCACCGCACAATGCATGTGTTCCAGGGATGCTTGGTGAAGTGCAGTGGATCCAGTGATCCACCTAATTAGCAGTACTATCACTTTCAGTGATAGGTTAGATATCTTGTTGATCGACACTTGTGTGCCTACTTTGTCAGTCCCTGCCTCACAATGGAGCCCAATCAGCTTCGCTATGTTATGAGGCCCTGAAGAAAATGTACGAAAGTTTACTAGTTCGCCTCTCCTCGAGAGGCTAGTCAAGAAGTATATGTCCTTTGTCATCGAAGTCAATGAGTAACCTTCAAACATGAAGGCCTCTACATCCAGATGTCAATAATCTATCAAGGCATTCAATAGCCTCGGTTGTGCCCACAAGAATGGACACTTGTAGAATTTCAATAGCCTGCATTGAGTCAATTAAACAGTCACACCAGGGTCCTCATCGACCAAAATTTCAATGTCTTCATTCTCTCTTTCTGTTGTAGGAAAATCTCCCTGCGGACAGGTAGATATCCTCTTGAGAGATAGAATCTTAACTCCTAAGACAGAAGATGGTTATCATGGACACATACTTCCTTTTAGATCTAGATAAACTAATTTGTGAGGAGGAAGGAGAAAATAAGTACCTTTTACCGGTGTTTATCCCTCCATAGTCCAAGTTGAGCTCCAATCTTACACTCCTCGATAAGCCCTGTAGACAAAAAAAGGTACGAAAAACTTCCTACTCTACTGAGATTAGTTCAAAATAGACTTATCTATTAGAGACACATTCATGTGAGATCAAACACAGATTTGAAAGAAATAGGCCAAGCGTATTATATTAAAGAGAACAACAATGAAGAATTCTTACAGCCATAGATGTGAGTGTAGCAGCTTCGTCAAGCCTTCCTCATCTAAACCCTTTCTCAAACAATCCACACACCAAATGCTAATGTTCCGAAAGACACCTTATTCATGAGATCATAGGTTGGAAGCTTCCCCATACTTTTCATCCCTTTCACCATGAGAAGGTCTGTTTAAATAGGCTTGGAGAGGCCCAACTACTTGAGATATCTTTGGAGTAAGTTGAGGATTTTCCTCCTCCAGTTATGGATATTCCCTAAGATCATGGATTGAACAAGGATTCGAAACCAACCACCTTCGGATATTGAGGGGATCTTTCCCTCAATATTCTCAACAAACAAAATTTTGCCCAGAATAGGTAGCGCTCTTCCAAAAAGTGCATCAGAGCGTTATAGCACTCCTTGAAAGAAGAACAACAAGTGCTGGTGTTATAAAACTCCCCCAAAAGGGTGGACAGAGTGTTATAACGCCCCCTGACAGTGTATAGGGAAGCACTCCTCTTTGAAACTCATTTTTAGTGGTTCTCTCAATGGCAAGAAGGTTTATAAAATGTGTTAACCCATTCCTCTTCTTCAAAATCAATTGTTTGAGGTGTTTCAAGTGTCCTTCTGATGTCGTTATAGGCACAACATAGACATTATGGAAGTATGCTTTTTATGACACTTGTGAAAATTGTGACCAAAATTCGATACTTGTGACACTTGTAATGACAACACTTGCGACACTATCGAAGTGAGTAATTTTGAAGTGTAACAGATTGCCCCCAAAAGTATGAAGTTAGAAGACGAGAAATGATAACTGAAATACTTTGTAGACTTTTAGGCAAGGGTGTGGGCTCAAAGAACCTGACAAAATCTACACACAACCATCAAACAAATGTTAAGACATGCTTCAAACCCAAGGCAGGCATACCTATGCTTGAGTGATAGAGACTTTCAATATATGGCCACCATAAAAAACACTGCAAATCCATAATTATATTGACAAAACAGTATAGCCACTGAAGATACACTGTGGATCTATACTCCCATGACCTGAATTGATCATAGCCATGAAGAATACACAGTGGATATACGAGATGACAAGACATAGCCATGACCAATACAAAGTGGATCTATGTGACAGTATATGTGTCATTGTTCAAGAGAAACTCTGTCGCAACCTAGAAAAAGTACATATCAAAGTGATCATTCAACCCAGGGTCTTCTTACCAATCCCGATGTAGTACAAATCTAACCATGTGAATAGATGTCCTGATGTCGAACATGGAAGAAACCACTTGATTACTGGTCAATGATGTAAACCATTAACAAGCGCGAGGGAGATCACCATTAATGTCAATGATTCCCAAGATACTTCTAGTACATTCCAACGAATGTGAATGGATGAGCTGAATTCGAACATCTGTGGAATCATTTGATCAGAGGACAATGATGTAAACCTACTGTCAAATGTGAGGAGGCCTACCATTGAGGCATGTAGGTCCCAAAGTACTAAATGGTTTCTAAGTCTAGTTCTTGGATAATGTGTTGAAGTCGATAGGAATAGACTCGTCGAAGGAGGGGCTTGATGTATCCCCCATCAATGACACAAAACAGACACAGAGATGTAATTGGTAGGTCAAATGAACATGGACTAACATGGGTATTGAGATAAGGTATTTTTTATGGCTGACTCTCGAGGTGGATACTTCCCTTGAACACTGAGGCACAACAGCAGAAACATGACAAGGACCAAAACACGATGATGTAATGGATACTGTGACTTTCATCGGGTGACCCAAAGGAGTAAGAAAAAATCAGAGGATTGGTTCAGTGTAGAGGTTTAGCGGATTAAGATGTTTGCAAAGACAAAGTTTCATGTTCAAGGGCGACTCTAAGAGCTACTTGGTAATGTTCTCAAAAACTGTTTGGCTTGCTTCCTTCAATGTTTTACCCCATCCAGATAGATGAGTACCTCTTTTTAATTTAACGAGCTTGAGGAGGATAACACATGCTCGATATAACTCACCTTCAGTAAGTTCCTCTTTGTTTAATGAACTGGAAGAAGTAAGGTTTCAAACCTATATGGGACTGTAGATGTTTGTTTAACGAGTCCAAAGATAGAAAACTCGAAGGTTTTTCATGATTATAGAGTCTGGAAAAAAACTTAAAAGAGAACTCTCTCAATTCATTTTTCATAAAGTAGTCTGATGAGACCAAAAAAGAGATAAACTATCGCTCAACGGACATTTTCTTCAAATACTTTAACGAGCGTGAAGAGAACAAGGTCGTTCGACAATCTTTTCATGTTTAGAGAGTATAAAAAGAACCTAAAGATGACTCCAATGTTGTCCTTTTTCATAATGTTAGTC
Source organism: Picea abies (assembly GCA_900067695.1). Lineage (NCBI taxonomy): Eukaryota > Viridiplantae > Streptophyta > Pinopsida > Pinales > Pinaceae > Picea > Picea abies. The sequence goes on from CBVK0100830585.1 coordinate 7,816, forward strand.
TTGTGAGGCCAAAAAAGAGATAAATTATCACTCGAAAGACACCCTTTCAAACCTTTTAACAAGTGGGAAAGGAAGCAAGATCACTCAACAATATTTTCATGTTTAGAGAGTCTGAAATGAGCTTAAAGAAGACTCCAGGGGGTTCCTTTTTCATCCATATAGGTCCGAAAAAGAGATAAAAGTTTACCCATATGCATTCTCATGTATTTACGAGCATGAGAAAGAAAAAGACTAAGATTGGTATGCCCCCAGCTTGAGAGCTAGTGGCTTAACTCCAGAATGATCATCAAAGGTTGGAGACATGCCCTCCAATCTTCAATTCATTCACCGACGTTGAGGTTGTCACCAATTTCTCTACGAGATGAGAAAAAGGAGAAGGGTGGATGAAAAGAAGGTTCAAGAGAGGTGATTGTTTCGTTTTTTAACGAGCTTGACACAGGAAAAGAACTATGTTCAGAGCCTCTGTTTCATTTTTTAATGAGCTTTCCAGAGAGAAAAGAAACTATGATCGTGGCCTCTGCTTGATCATGGCTTCCAAGAAAATAATGCTCTGGAAGGATACCATGTCTAGGGACAAAACTTGGTCATGGCTTCCAGGAGATCTTTACTGGATGGAAGATAATCACTCGGGAAGGAACACATGTTGAGGGTCACGATAGGGGTAAGGAGATCAAGCTCCAATAACCCTACCGCATAAATAACTATGTCAACTACTAGATCCAAATCATCAGAAGTCGAAGGCATGGGAGATGATGGAAAATCAACATCAGGAGGGGAGATAGAGTGCATATCTTCCCGAATTTCTTCACGAGGGGGAAGAAAAGAGGATCAGTGAAGGTTATTATCCTGAGCTACCTTTTCAATGTGAAGCATTTCCAGAATAAGTTCATCTGAGGGAAAATTTGGGAAAATGTAATCGATCACAGATGGTAAGGAACGCAAACATGATTGCATCAAGGAACCATCAGGTGCCAATAGATTTTGGTAATCTGATGAAGGAGAAGCGGATTGGATAGAAATGTATGATGTTTCGGCTGGACCAAGTGGCACAGTGTCACCTAGTGCATCGAATTCCAATGGAAGAGGTACAATCCAAGGGTCCGATGATTCCAAAGATTGATAACCCGCGGTTGAAATCATATCGAAAGTGGAAATATGATGTGTAGTTGGTGGAAGTGGTGTAGGGAAGGTACCCATGAGGCTATAATATTTTAGTAAGCCAACACCAACACTTTCATACATGATCTTGTGGTCTCCCAAGAAAGGAATATTGTTGGTAGTGGGAGCGCGAGCATCGGTCATGAAAAAATCCAACTAATCAACAGTGACAATTTTTCCCTGATGAGGAAATTGGACACATCGAAAAAATGACGAGGCAATGACAGTCATAGCATAAAACCAACTTCTTCCAAGTAGCAAGTTGTAATCGAGGGGAGCATCGACCACCTCGACATCAACAGTAATAGTTTTTCCACCCAATTGGATGGGCAGGGACTGTAAAAGCCCATGGGGATGAAAATCTCGCCCATCGAAGGCGTGTAACATCGTTGGGGATTTGTTAAGTGCGGGTGATTTTAAACCTTTCCAACACGCTAAAGACATGACACAAGTTGAGGCTCCCTCATCCATAATAGTTCGGTGTATTTGTTGATTATGAACAACAACATCAACTTGGAAATCCAAGTTGGTGGGAGAGTCGAGACACATAATTTTCTAGGTTAAACATGATATGGTTGGATGACTCAGGATCAACAACACCAATAGCGGCCAAGAGCATTCTACGTTAACTGGGGCAGTGTTGTAGAACTTCTAACGCAGACATAACACATCTTTCTTGAGACAAATCTTCAACAATGTTGTAGTTCTAGGAGGCACGTGAACTAGGATTAAAGGTAGCTTTGCGGATAGTTCTCTTAGGAGGGCGTAAGATAGAGTCAAACATGGGTTTATCATTTTGAGTTGGTCCAGACGGAGGATTAACTGATGGAAGACCAATGGAGGACAATGATGGATCTGGTAAAGTACCAATATTGTTAATGTCTTTTCCTTTGTCAAGGTTAACTGGTGTGTCGTATGTCTTAGAGCGAGTGGTCCAATTAATCCCTTTAAACATATAAATATGTGCACTCAAGAAGGCCTCATCATTAGGATGGCTATAACTTCCCCCAAGAGAGGGGGTTTCAGCAACCATGGATTGCTGCTATGGAAAAGGTTGAGTAAGCACAGCGGGTTGTGACCTTTCCTTGGAAAATTTTGGCCACTTCATTGCGAAGTGGACAGTCTTGAGTGTAGTGATCGTCACCACAAATGATACATGGGAATTTCAGTTTCTATTGTGTTTTCTTTTCGGTAGCAGGTGTTTGATTTTTTGTTTATTCATTGTTATTTTTTGATTTATTCTTTGTATTCTTATTACCTCTAGATTGTTGTGAAGGGGCATATTGAATTGCATTCACCTCAGAGATTTGAGTTTGGGGGGAGGTAGAGGAGAGTGTGGTTGATTGGAAAAAATATTGAGTTTTGATGGAACCAAAAACATCATCCGCATGAGATGAGGATGACGGCTTAGATGGATCAGTATTAGCTCAAGAAACATTCGGAAGAAAATCATACAAAGTACCAGATTGGGAATAAACCAAATCTAAATACTGAGCCCGAGCGATGGCTTGTTCCTCTGTGACCGTGCCACCCATAGCGACATCGCGAGCGATCGGGGGTAAAAGTGATTTAGTAAACCATTCCACCAATAATATGTCAGGAATGATTGCCTTGATCATCCTTCATTGTCACCTCCACTCATGAATATGGTCATAGATATGCACGGAGTTAGTTTGAGAAAGGGAGGTCAAGAGTTCAGTACCTGTCTCATAGCGAATAGGCAATTGAAAGTGCGTGAGGAAAGACATGGCGAGGGAGTTGAAATCGTGAAAAGAAGGACATGGTAGTTCAATATACCACTTTGTCGTCAAGCCTGTAAGTGTTCACTGGAAAAGACGTAAACGTACAAAATCATCCATGAGGGAGTTTGATGAACACCACAAATGGAAATTCATCACATGGTTGTTTGGATCTTAGCCAGATTTTCCGTCAAAGTTCAAAATATCAGAAGGAAGTTTAGTTGGAATGACTGGCCAAACTAGTGAATGAAAAATAGGATCATTAGTTAACTGAGACAAGTCTGGAAGATCCAGAGTCACAAGGAAAGGTAGTTTTCGGTTGATTTGCGAATGATACTAGTGTGGAATAGGAACACTAGTAGGACCATAAACTGGGTTAGGTGGATAGTTGTAACCAGTAGGTCCTCCCACATACAGTTGTTGTTGGCCAGGATAAATAGGATTCGATGATGGATGAGAAACATTTTCATAACCTGGTGGGGTCTGAGCATTATAGGTCAGATGATTTATTTTCCCATGAGGAGGATAAACATTTTTCCCTTGAGAATGGTAAGGAGTAGATCCTGGAGGTGGATACACATTAGACCTATGAGGAGGATAAGACTGTAGTCTCGGAGAACTCCAGGTGGTGTTTGGGATGCCGCTCGGATAAGATTGTCCGTAAGATGTTCCGGAAGGAATAGGATTTGATACCCCTCCTAGTGGATTATGAGATGAGTTCCCCCCAACGTGGGTTTGAATAAAAATGCCTCCTAAAGATACTCCCTAGGATTGTGAAGGGTTTCCAGCAAATGAAGGTTGCCCCCCTACCAGCAGTGGATTTACGAATGGGGTATGACTAGAAAATGGAGGTTTCCCTCTAGGGGGATCATGAAAAGGGGGTTGTCCCCTGGTAGGGGTAGGTACTCCATGGAAAGGTAGTCCTCCAGGAGGGAAAGGTTAATTAGATGGTGGTTTCCCTCTAGCCAGTTGTGTTGGGCTAGCAGAGGTCTACATTCTCAGCTGAAGAGATGTCCCAATAGGATCGTGTGGAACATGTGGAGCTGTAGAGTAAAATCTTGTAGAAATGGGGGTATATATTGAAGTGACTTGGAGATGAGTAGAGGTGATGAGTCCAACATTAGGATGGACTTTTTCTAGTGTAACAGTAGGGTTAATAACCTGATCGATTGGGTGATTCATGGTTTGACCGGATGGTCCTGTTTCACTAGGAGGGTCATGAGGATGAAAGGGTTGTCGAAAGGATTCGAAATGTTCATAGAGATCACATCCCGATGAAGTCCTCCATCCATAACGATCAGGTGTGGGATTGGTATCTACTGTGGTGCTAGGACGAACATTAATCCTATACTCATCACCAAAAATTGGTTTTGTGGATCCCATATATGTTTCGGTAAAAGTCCTCTCTGGTAATCATGGGACCTCTTCATCTATGATGTTCCCAAGGGAGCCTAAATGAACTAAAAGTGGTTCAAGAGGGGTTACCGACACAGATGTAGTGGGATTTTCAACCGTAACCAAAGTGCCTTATGAGTTATCTAACGGAGGAGTAATAAAACTTCCAGCGTCGAATTGATTTTCTACCTCTCTACGGTAGTTGTCTTCTGGAGGGTTAGGAGGTAAGGTTTGATAGCCTTCCAGAGGCAGCCCTTGCATCCTACATGATCAGTGAAGACCTTTATTATCTACAGGCTCAATTGTGGAGAATAACATAACACACTGAAAATCTAGGGCCAACTAACAAAAAGAAACAACATATGCTAATAAAATCTAGGAATCAACCAAGCAAACAAAACTTCTCTCGATGATCGTACTAGTTGGTGATGAAACCCAACGTCATGTGATCAAGTCTAGAAGGGTCTAGGATATGGTGGAATAGTTACAATGGTGACTTGTTGAACAGACTTTCACCTTGGTGAAAGCTTCCATGCAATAATTATGGATTTACCCTACAAGGAACCCGAGTGAGTTTGACCAATTTCTATTCCAGGTATAGTGAAACTTCCCTTCACCGTCACCTTGGGTAAGTACCTAAATATTATGGCAACTAAAGACACCAATTCGCAGTGAGTCCCTGGGCAGGTATAGTCGATAGTCTGATCTAAAACATATGGACATGATAACAAGTTTGAAATAAACTCGAGAGGCTCCCACACATAATCATGGGTATACCTCCAAGTGACCCCCAATATACGATCTGACCACTACAAACAGATGAACCACGGAGGGATAATCTCCGTAATTCGCTCGAATGAAACCTTGTGCATAACCCCTGTGTGAGAGGGGGATCCCAGAAAACCGATGCAACAATTGGATTTGACTCTCCCTAGCTCATGATGCTAATGTTTTTTTTGAAAACTTTGGAGAGTTGTACTCACAGCCTAATCCAAAGTGCTAACCCTAGTTTACTATTGGCGGAAGATCCTAAAAAAAAAAAAAATTCTAGATAGTTTTTAATTAGTGTTCATTTTACAACTGTTCTTTACTCAAAGGGTGTATGAATGTGAAACTGATGGAATGGTGACTCAATTCCAAAAAGATGCATAAAATATGATAAGCAATTGTTTATTTTCAATGAATGCCTATTTAAGGGAAAGAGAAAGAGTCGTTATCACTATCAAACACTAATATGAAATGTCCTCAATCAATTTGTTCTCAATCAAATTCAATGTAATGCTGAAACATTTCAGAAATGCCTTCTAATATGAAAACCAATCACTAATATGTATCGTTGTCATTTGTACATGAATCACAATTAATTTAATGCAAAAACTTCTCCTACCAACTACCCTTTCAGATCAAGGAGATTCAGACAAGCATAAGTGGATTTTGCACAAGCAACACACCCTCTTGTTATGATTGAGACAAGAAGAAAAAACAAAACAAAAGATAACAAAGAAAATCAAGAACCTCAAACAAAAGAGAGATCTTTAAGAACAATGACCTCAAAGAACCAAATGAGATGATTCATAGATTTCTGATGCCCTTCACCAGAGTTCCTATTCAGTCAAATAGGAGAGAAGAAAGCAGTGGATTGATTTGAAGCTCTCAACAGTAGAAAAACTCAAAAATAAGGAGGAAGGTTACATAATATGAACAAAAAAGTTCTTATTCCTCAGAAGGAAGGATTTCAAAGGTCAATAGGAAGAAGAATTGAATCACAAAGAAGCTCAGCAAGTGAAAAAACAGAGACTATTCTTCAGAAAAGACAATTCTGGAAAGGATTTTTTTGCAAAGAGAGGTTGGCGCTCTAGTGTAAGGGGAACAAGAGAGTTATAACGCTTTGTCTAAGACCTTCAGGGAGATTTGGAGCCCTGCTAACAAGGTAGGGGAGATTTGGTGTCCTAAAACCCATAAAATTGTCTAAAAAACCCAAAAACTCGGTTGAACTTTGGCAATCAAGATGAATGTAATGGAATAAGGATTCAATCAGCATATGAATCAAACATACGGGGTGAACAAGGTCCAAAAAGAACAAATGGTAAGACAAGGTCTACGAGGAAAACCAAAACTGAGAGTTTTGATTCGTCCCCAGTGGAGTCGCCAATTTCTGTTGTAGGAAAATCTCCCTACGGACAGGTAGATTTCCTCTTGAGAGCTAGACTCTTAACTCCTAAGAAAGAATATGCTTATCATGGACACTGAATTCCTTTTAGATATAGATAAACTAATGTGTGAGGAGGAAGGAGAAAAGAGGTACCTTTTACCGGTGTTTGTCTCTGCACAGTCTGAGTTGAGCTCCAATCTTACACTCCTCGATAGTCCCTGTAGACAAAAAAAAGTACGAACAACTTCCTACTCTACTGAGATTAGTTAAAAATAGACCTATCTATTAGAGACAAATTCATGTGATATCAAACACAGATTTGAAAGAAACATGCCAAGCGTATTATATTAAAGAGAACAACAACGAAGAATGCTTACAGCCATAGATGTGAGTGTAGCAGCTTCGTCAAGCCTTCCTCATCCAAACCCTTACTCAAACAGTCCACACATCGAATGCTAAAGTTTCAAAAGACACCTTCTTCATGAGATCATAGGTTGGATGCTTCTCCATACTTTTCATCCCTTTCACCATGAGAAGTCCTATTTAAATAGGCTTGGAGAGGCCCAACTACTTGAGATATCTTTGGGGTAAGTTGAGGATTTTCCTCCTCCAGTTATGGATCTTCCCTAAGATCATGGCTTGACGAAGGATTTGAAACCAACCACCTTCATATATTGAGAAGATCTTTCCCTCAATCTTCTCAACAAACAAAATTTTGCCTGGAATAGTTAGCGCTCCTCCAAAAAGTGTATCAGAGTGTTATAGCGCTCCTTGAAATAAGAACCACAAGCGTTGGTGTTATAATGCTCCCCAAAAAGGGTGGATAGAGTGTTATAACGCCCCCTAATAGTGTATAGGGGAGTGATCCTCTATGAAACTCATTTTTAGTGGTTCTCTCAATGGCAAGAAGGTTTATAAACTCTGTTAACCCATTCCTCTTCTTCCAAATCAATTGTTTGAGGTGTTTCAAGTGTCCTTCCGATGTTGTTATATGCACAACATAGACATTATGGAAGTATGCTTTTTCTGACACTTGTGACACTTGTGACCAAAATGTGACACTTGCGACACTATCAAAGTGAGTAATTTTGAGGTGTAACACTTTCCCTCCAGTGAACATACATCCTGCAAGTGCTAGTTCAGGAGGGGAATTAGATGTTGCTTTTTAATTTTTTTCACAAAATTGGGGGAATACGCAGGTTGTAGTGGTGACAGTCACGTATGCACGCGTTCTCTCCCAAGACAACACAAGTATGCCTAGGGATGACCCTTTTTAAAGGTCGACGCCCCCCCCCAAAATGAAATAAAATGCATAAAATAAAAAATTGAAATGCAAGAGGAGTGAATTTGTACTTACTTGGTCCAATAGGAAGTTTGTTTCATCCACCAAAGCTCTCGTAATGAACACTTTTATAAAATGGGTGTTTTTGGCTCCAAAGTCAATTTCACAAATCAACAATGGTGATAATGATGTTGGATCATGTTGTCATTAATGCCAATGGTTTGTCATTGGTGCCAATGGTTTGATTACTTGGGAGATTGTTGGATCATATGTCATTGATGTAAATGGTTTGGTTTGATTGATGTCATTGGTTGATGTCAGGTAATTGATTGATATGATTC
>CBVK0100830587.1:0-13767 GCA_900067695.1 Picea abies
CTAATACATCATCATCATCATCATGCCCTGATCGGGAAATTCTTAGGGTTATGGCGCTCGAAGAAAGACCTCACATGATGGATTAAAAACTGGTGGAACCCGAAAGGTGACTGAGCTTCAACTAAGCTCGAAAGGTTTCTTCACAATCATCTTCTATAGCCTGGAGGACAAAGATCGGGTTTTTGAAAATGGCCCGTACTTCTATAACTCTGTCGGGCTTTATTTGAGGTTTTGGACGGATCGATTTTGCTCAGAAAAGGAGGACTTTGCATGTGCCCTAGTTTGGATCTGCCTTTACTCCCTTCCCCAGGAATTTTGACTTGAGGAAATCTTAATGGGCATTGGTAATACGCTGGGAAGATATGTAAAGTCCTCAGAAGCCACCAAGCAAAGAAGATACACATCCTATGCTCGCAGCTGTGTATACATGAACATCTCCAAAGCCCTACTTGACTCAGTTACCATAGAATATCAAGATGAGGAATGGATTCAAACCATAGATTATGAACACATTCCCTTCAGATATAGAAAATGTCATGAACATGGACATCTCTTCAGAGACTACCCCCTCAATGCTTCAACCCGACCAATAGCAGAGGAGAAACAAAAAGACAACTACACTCAAGTCTTGGGGCACGGGAAACCGCCTTCGAAAAAATCCAATCAGAATGGGAACCATATGTTGAAATATTGTAACTTTGAAGAATATTCTAATTATAATTGAGTTATTATCTTATAGATCAAATCCTCTTTTGTGGATTGATCATGTCAGGTCTTGTATAAGACCAAATCCCCTTTTGTGGATTGGTCAACCCATATTTATATGGTGGTATTTGTGAAGTTGACCCTTAGGGTTTATATAGTGGTTTTGACCACTCTTGGAAGAAGTCGGCCCTACTAAGTGAAGAGACATAACCCTAGCGCCTTCTCAACTAGTATTTATAAGTGAGGATGGCGCCTCATTTGTTAACTCACTCACTCACAATTCTAGTGCGCATCTTTTGAAGGAAGTTGTAGTTGCAAGAAGGAGAAGAGAGGCGCATGCTTAGTCCTAGTCCATTCTTGGTGGTTTGGTCTTAAGTCTTGGCATTGTATTGGCAATCTATTATTGAGGAAGTTTTTGTTGTATTGAGGAAGTTTTTGTTGGGTTTTCTCCCCCATGAGGGTTTCCCAGGACAAAATGTTGTGTACCTTGTGATTGTGTTTCTTTCAGTGATTTACTTATATTGTTGTTTTGGAAATGCTCTAGAAAATTGAAAAGAACCTAATAACAACTCTAAATTCAACATGGTTTCTGAGCTTGACTAAATAGAGCACCTTTCACTAGGTATCCAAAAATGTCACTGTTGCCGTAAAGAAAATTAGGGTTTTTTATTGGAAATTAATTTTTGACTAAAAACCATCTAGGTAAGTGCACCCTACCCTAGCATATCATTTGGCAGCTTGAGCGCACCTTTTCAGTGGCCAGAGCCTCCTAAAAGTCAAACCCTAGTTTTGACTGGTACCAGAAAACTAGAACCAGTACCAGAAGTACCGGTCTAGATTTGCGCAGGTCAAGTTTCAAGGGGTAAAACTTGGAATTTTTGAAAACAGATAGCTCTAGCCTACTCGCCTCAGCCCAGTGCATCTCCTTGTAAGTTCAGATTCACTTTATGAACACTTTCATTTTCTAGTCATTTTCCTAGCTCTAGGTCAAGATGTCTGCAAGCACTAAGCTTGTTGTCAAGTTAGAAGGCGTGGAAAACTTCTGTGCCTGGAAGTACAAAATTGGACTCATTCTTTAAGAGAATGACCTTGCAAAATTCATAAAAGAAAATGTACTGGAACTCGAAGAAGATGCAGCCAAAGCGAAGTACAAGAAGGATATGGTTAGGGCCAAAAGGATCATTGCAGAGTCTATTAAATATCACTTGATCCCTCAAGTGTCTTCTAAGAATACTCCAAAAGAGATGTTTGATGCCCTAACCACAATGTATGAAGGAAAGAACATCAACCGAAAGATGAACTTGAGAACCCAACTCAGGAATACAAAGATGCAGAATGGAGAAACAATTCAAGACTATTTCTCTAGGGTTACTCATTTCAAAGAACAATTAGAAGCAATTGGAGATAACTTGGATGAAGATGAAATTAGAGTTTTAAGTTAGCATATGTACAAAAATATTCACAAAAAAAAATCTAAACTTAAAGATTGAATTTTTTAGCAAGATTTGAATGATAATATGAGCAGAAAATAAGTAAATAGAAGATTGAAATTAAAACAGAAAATTATATGGAATAGAATGAAGCCTTTGGAGTTCCTCCTCCAAGCTTTGGCAACCTGCAAATCTGTAAACCCTTGCTACACAATAAGGCAAGAAGGTGAGATATTTTAAAAGGCCTACAAAATACTTTGCAAACACTAATAAAAACAAATCACATAAACCTATAGCAATACTACTATAGATTTATCCCTAGCAAAATACTTTGCTTAGGGTTCTTCAAGTAAAACAATGTGGAACAAAGATAAACACAATCTACAATGTTACCTTTCCAAGAGAAAATACCATACAAGAGAACCAAGAATACACCAAGAGAACACCAAAGAACACCAAGAGATCTTCCAAAGCTTCACTTTATTACTCCAAGAAAGGTTACCAAATGGCACCAAAAATCACAAGAGAAAATGGGAGAGAAAGAGAGAGAGAGAGTGGGGAGAGATTTTGGCATAATAGAGTTGTTGTGAAAAACTCATGTCAAAATGAGGAGGGAGGGCTTCCTTTTATATGAGGGAGAGAGGAGAGACCCCTCTTGGATGAGTTACAAGTGTCACCCATCCAAAAGAGAGAGAGAACAAGTCAAAGAGGAGGCATTTTTAGGGTTTTGGTAGTGAGTTAGGGTTTGAGGGGTGAGACGTGAAAGGGGAAAACCCCTTTTGACTTGTCATGGGGGGTTCTTCTAAGTGGATTTTTACTTTTCCAACTTAGTAAATACAATAGAAAATATATCCCCACTTCTTTTCTTGACTTTAGACACTTTTACAATTTTTGGCTTTTTTACCTTAGCCAATTATTTGCTAACTTTTGACTGACTTGGACTCCTCATGGACAATGACCTAGCAAAACTTGTCCAATTGAGATGAAACTTGGTCCAAGGGTGTAGGGGGTCATAAGCCATTTGATTTGAGTACTCACACCCCTATACAAAATCCACAAGGACCAAATTTTTACATTTTTCATAAAAAATAATTGAAATTTCCAATTTACGAAAAATTTTAATTATTAAAAAATTCCTATCAAAACTAGTGGAATTCCACAAGACTCTAGGAGATGTCTAGCATGGTCATTTACAACACTTCTAAACCTTAGTCACCTAATGGGCTCAATCATTAGAATGTCTTTCACCACTTTGGAGGATTATTGAGTGAAAAACTCAAGGGTAATTAAAATCGCCGAAAAACAAGATTAATTACCTGTGGAAAAAACCACTCGATGAAAGGACTTCCCTAATGATAAATTCCTAGGCAAATGAATAAAAATTGACCCATGCTAACATATTACAAAATTATCCCACGTAAGGGAGCGAACATTCCGTGTACATAGAAAGAAGTGTTGGGGGCAAAATTGCTCTGCTGAGCCATAAGTCTTCAAACTTGTTGTATCGCAAGGTACATATCTTCATGGTACATGACGTTGACACATAGTTGAAATAGGTGGTCAACATGAGGGAAAGAGGAGAGCCCCCTCTTGGATGAGTTACAAGTGTCACCCATCCATGAGAGAGAGAACAAGTCAAGGGGATTGCACTTTTAGGGTTTTGGAGTGAGTTAGGGTTTGAGGGGTGAGATGTGAGGGGGGAAAACGCCCTTCCTTTTGTCAAAACCTTGGACTAGGCTCTAGGAGGGGCACACTTAGGGTTTTAGGCTCTCACTTTATTTTTTTCTTTTCCCTAAGTTCATGAAGAAGGGGGAAGTGACAAGCCCCTCTCACTAGGGAGACTCAACTTAAATTGTTAACTTGACTTGGGAGGGTTCTTCTAAGTGGATTTTCACTTTTCCAACTTAGAAAATACATTAGAAAACATTTCTCCACTTTTTTTCTTGACTTTAGTCACTTTTACAATATTTTGCTTTTTTACTTTAGTTAATTATTCGCTGATTTTTTACCGACTTGGACTCCTCATGGAATGACCTAGCAAAACTTGTCCAATTGAGCTGAAATTTGGTCCAAAGATGTAGGGGGTCATAAGCCATTTTATTTGAGTACTCAAACCCCTATATAAAATCCATAAAGACCAAATTTTTACATTTTTCATAAAAAATAATTAAAATTTCCAATTTACAGAAAATTTTAATGAATAAAAAATCCTATCAAAACCTAACGGAATTCCGCAAGACTCTAGGAGATGTCTACCATGGTCATTTACAACATCTTTAAACCTTAGTCACCCATTGGGCTTGATCATTAGAATGCCTTTCACCACTTTGGAGGATTACTGAGTGAAAAACTCAAGAGTAATTAAAATCGCTGAAAAGCAAGATTAATTACTTGAGGAAAAAAAACACTTGATGAAAGGACTTCCCTAATGATAAAGTCCTAGGAAACTAAATAAAACTTGACCCATGCTAACATATTACAAAATTATCCCATGCAGGGGAGCGAACATTCTGTGGACACAGAAAGAAGTGCTGGGGGAAAAATTGCCTTGCTAAGCCATAAGCCTTCAAACTTGTCGTACCATAAGGTACATGTCTTCATGGTACATGACGTTGACACCTAGTTGAAATAGGTGGTCAACAAGCATGACAAACAAGAAGATGCTCAAACCGGATTTCCTATACAATGCTCATGACTTGTACCAAACTCGCAAAGTTCACATCTTTTGGTACAATGGTGCTTGTTATCCCCTATCCTAGGGATAACTAAGCAGAGTATGTCTCGAGGCCCAAAGGTACTAGACATGGAGTACCGAGAGCCATATGACTTGAGCTTGGCTCTGGAGGGCCCATCTTTTCTTCAACGCCTCCCATCTATTAACAGTAGCAGCATCCATCCCATCGACCTGGTTTTGAAGTAGCGGTGGGTCTTGCTCCATAAGGTAATGAGTCCGAGTATCATGGTATGTTCCACTCTGATTCTCAAAACATTTGAATATGTGCATTGAATTCTCTTTTGTTTCATGACGTTTGCTTGGAAATTATGCCCTTTGACTTGTCCATACCTGAGGGGGATGGCAGAGTGCCCTAGTAAGTTGTTTTCCTTAGGGATGAGTTGCCACTGGGTGGGTCTATGAAAGGTCATTATCCATTCCTTCCATACTTACCACTTTTCATCATTATCCCTCTCATCTATCCCCTACATTGGTTCGGGCATTGGGTTTGCCAAGCTAGTAAGGGTTGTACCTTGCCTTGTGTGAAGAAGGGGCTAAAGGCCCAGAGGGTATAAGTAACTGGAAAAAGTTAAAAGCCAAGATGAAAGCTTGAGATGCTTCGCCCAGGGATTCTCGAGAAAGCAATAAAAGGCTTCTTAACAAGAAAAGGGGACCCGTGAAATAAAATAAAACTCAAGGCCTAGTTGGTGGATAGGAGGTCTCATCATGAGCTGACCTATTAGGTCCATGGGCATGTAGCGGTATGACACTATTATTCATCTGGTCAACAAACCAGGGTAGTGGCTCTTGGTGGCATAGCCAGGAGAAAGGGGGTCTCATCACAAGCCAACTTTCTCATTTCTGTGAAATGCTTGTGGGTAACGTTGTCACCACGCCAAGACATTGTCCTCCAACTATTCTCTTGAAAGAAAAAAACAATAGACAAAGAGTAAAAAGGCATTGAATGAGCTAGGAAACAATGACATCCATGACAAGGTGCAGCTCGCCCTCTACAGAGGCACCCACAGGATAGACCTACATTTCCCTGTTATCACTGCACCCCTTGCCCAAACATCCCCTACACCATCTCATGCATTTACATGACCTAGATTGGTCTTCACCTGGAAACACCCCACACCTGAGGAGGATTGGCCCAATAGGACATCCTGAGATCCTCTCCAAACCTGGATTGTTAAATAGCATAACGTCTTTGAGAATTTCTCTGGGTAAAGGGGGGTTTGATGCACATGTTTGGTTAACTTGATTATTAGATTTGATTGACATTTCTATGATTCCTGTGACTTATGAGCCCATGGAGGGCGTACTTGTTTTTGCTGCAGGACCATGCCTGAAGGACAGGTACATATGGGGAGATGATTAGCTCGGACCTCCATGGGGCTAAAAGCTCAGTAGATGGATGCTGTGACCCCAGCCAGGGGCAGAGGGATACCAGAAGCTTACACTGGAGAAAAGGGAGGACGTTCCACTCGAGACACTTTGGCAGGCCTGGACCAAGGGGGGTCTTGCCCTCCCACCATGGCGTTGTCCCTTGAAGGCCCCTGACGTCATCATATGGAGCCTTGACGTCATCCAGTTAGGGTTTTGGCATGAGGACGACTTGGTTGGCACGTGTGGCAACTTCTGAGGCCTTTTGAGGCCTAAAGATTTACTTTGGAGGCCTAGCGTTCCAAGAAGGGGCCTAATGTCATCCTAGGAGGGGCATGACGTCATCCCTAAAGGACAAAATTAGGGTTTTAATTGTCATTTTTATGTAAAACTAGATTTTTGATGTAAACTGGCCATGTCAGCCTTTTTTGACCTAAAATGTAATTAAAGGTTACTTGTATTTTATAAATAGAGAGTTAAGACTCTTATTTTTTCATCATCTTTCACTCACACAAGTGTGAGGTCTGAAATTCGGCCTCTTTTAAGGTTTATTGGCTGAAATTAAGTGGTGCGCAACTCTTGGAGGAGGCTTCTTTTGGTGTATTTTTGCATTTTCATGGTGGAAAGTCTTCAACTAGGGTTTGTGGCTAGATTATTCTTGATGAAGTAAGTAGAAATCTGCAATCCTTCTTTATTTTGAATGGTTATGGCGCATTTACTTGTTCATTTCTAAGATTATGAAATTGCTAGTGTGAAACCCTAGGAGAAAAGCACATGTTATTGTCCTTTTCTTTGTAACTCTTCACCTACTTGATTTTGCTAGAGAACACCTCCCTTGAAGGATATACTAGAACCCTACCTTAGTAGCACTCTAGTGTCATTGCTTCATTAAGCTTCATACATTTATTTCAAGTTTGATCTAAAGAAGAAGGAAATCGCTAGGGCCTAGGGTTACCTACTTCCTAGCATCTTTTCCTTCTAGGGTTTTAGATATTGAGGCCTTAGATCACTAACACCTCAATCATCTTCCCTTTTCCTTTAGCTCATCTATTATCATTTGTTGTTTCCCTCTAAGAATTGCCGCTGCAACATTGACTCCATTTACCCTAAAAGGCACTAGTTCATACTTTGCAAGTGATTGATTGACTAAAACAACTCTTAAACCATCTACCTTAAGACCTTTACTAACTATTTCTAACTTTAGATTAGAGTAACCTACTAACTAGTTTGTTGTTGTTGTAAAAGATTGCTACAACCATCTATAACAGCAGCAAATTCATCTTAAAAGCAAGATTTAAAGCTGATTATATATTGCCATCATTGTTTCTAACAATTGCTATCACTTTGTTAAGTTTATGTTATCATTTCTGGTCATTTTTGAAGCTTTATTGAGGCATAATTGTGAAGCTATTGCTATATATATATTGCTGTTATAAATACTTCTGTTGCTTCAGCTTTTATATCAGCTTGTTCTCTTTTATCAAAAGTCTATGGTTTTATGAAGCACTAACATCATATGGTACTTGCAAATAACATCTTTTCTTGTTGTCTTGTTCTGGGTAGGTACACTTAATTATTATTTTGCTTCATCTCATTAAAACCCTTGAAACTTTTGATCAGAGTGACCTGTGAGAGGGGTGGGACTTTCTTGATACTCTTGCCTTTAGCCTTCTCAAACCCCCAGGTGACTGGGGACGTCTCCCCTGGGGTACTACTCCTAAATAGTAAGAGGTGTCTTGTTTAGGTGACAGTGATAAGACAACCTCCTTGTTACGCCAATTTAGTGTTCACTTGCCTTTGGCTTTGGGAAAGTACAAATTGCGCGATAACACTACTGAAAATAATGCCTCTGAAAATGCAAATAAATCATGCATTTTCAGGCAGTAACAAACCCTTTTTATAAAACTTTTGACAATGTATGTAATGGAGTTGATTTCATTATCTGTTTGTCATCTCTTTCTCAATTTGTCTTTTAATCCATGCAAATTGTAGTAAATTTTATGAAAAACCCAAGGTCACAAGCTGCATAAGAATTATTTGTAATTTCTATATTTTATTTGTTGTTATATGCTATGGGCTGACCTTGGTTATTTTGTTATAGGTACCACAAAAAATATACTCATTGGAGGACTTGAGATTGAACAAAATAGACACAACATGCCTCCTCTCACCTGTGGACACAACATTAGGTGGTGTAAGAAGAAACTTACAAATTGCTGCTGTTGTTGGAGGTGTAGCTACATGGAACACTTTGGGTTTAAATCAATCAGAATTATTAGCTATTTTATTAGCATTCTTAACCCTTGGAACTTTAGATCAGGTAGATGTTGCTCCTTTCATACTGTTATTCATAGAAAATGCTGTTATTATTGCTAAATATTGGAGTACTGAGACTTTCTTGGTACTCTTGTTTTCCACACGGTGTAATCACTTTGAACTTTCATGTACTTATTTGTTCTGTGAAGTTATATATGAAACATCTTTCAAAAACGAATATAGTGGAATGTTATTGTTGAATACTTTAAGACAGCAATCTTATTCCCAAGTGAATGAGACTTTTGCAGTGCCACAATTTTTTTGATAGGCAAAAACTGAAGACACTCCTGTGTATTCACAGGGAAAGTACAGTGTCAAACTCATAAAGCTGTTTGGCTAAGTAGTTGTGTCCAAGGGGCATCTATGCTGTCAAGATTACCTAGGACTTGCACTTGGTCTTGTTTTCTTACCTCGTCTGAGCATGAGCCTATATTAACATAGGCAAGCATGCTCAGTGGAGGTGGAAACCAAGTCATGATTACAGAAGGCACTATGCCATATGAATGGACTTCTAGTTGCTGATGTTTGACTAACAATGAGTTTTCTGGATTATCTAGTATTGCATCTATACCGTGTGAAAGAACTTGTCTTCCATGCCATTGTTTATTCCGTAAAACCAATATATTTTTGATGTTTGTTGTAGGAATCATGGAAGATGAACCTTATATTTGAATATGATAAATTGGTAACTTTAACTAGGATCAACATTTATAGAATCATTTACAGGGACAAAAGTTCAGAAACTATAGCCTAGGAGAAACTTGCAAGAAACCATGAAAAGTTATGAATTGTTGCATGAAGCTTCTTTGCCAAAAGGGAAATAATATTCTTTAAGGCTACAGAGATAATTGTCCATAAGTTATAACTTCCTTTCCTATACTTGTCCATAACTTCCTTTCCTACGCATATATGAAGGTGTGGTTCAGATTATTAGGGACTCTAATCTTTATGCAACTAGATTGTTACTTGTGAACACCTCAAGTGGTACATACATTTTATTGTGAAAAACCAAAGGGGTCTATACCTTGATGTTTTGTATGGCCATGGGGTTTTCTGAAAAACCCTTGTTATTGATATCTGTCAAGGAAAGAATCTCTGCTAATTCTTACCATGAAGGGGCCTCCAAAATGCAAAGAGCTAGTTGAAAGCTTAGAAGGTAAAATACATATATCTTTGCACTTTTGTTGTGTTTCATTAATGGATGGAGTCTAGTGGATTGTTAGAGCACTAGGCATTGATAGTGTATTTAGTTGTAACTTGAGGGTTTGACTGCCTAAAATACATGAGCCTTATAGTCTGGTCCCCAAGGCCAAGAATTAACGACGACCTCTTATATCACATCCTTCCATTTCATAGCCCCTTTGACATCATTTTAGATGCATATATACTTTATGATGTAGTTGACATAACCATATTTATTGAGTAGATGTTCTAAAGGTGATAGGTTGCAGGGACACTAAATTAGGTTGTATCATGTTTCCTAGCATCTTTATTTGAACAATAGATGTATGGTAAGTTGGCTTTAATTAATATTGGTTTTTGTCATATTTCTTGACCACTTGGCATATTCCTAACCCTTTCTCCTTGCACCTATGCATTTTTTTGTAGGTGTGGTAAGGATATCATTGTAGAACCTAAAAGTCAATTTTAGTAATTAATGGAGGACCATTTACCAATGGAAATGATAGAAAAGGATGTTCTACAGGCTTGTTATATTCACTTTCAATTGGGCTTGTTATATCCACCTTCAATTGAACATCTAAGAAACCTAGGTCTGTATATTGCAATTGATTTCTTTGGTGGGCATTTATGAAGTCACAACCCTTTTGAACTCCAACCTTTAGTTAATATATTGTAAAAATGCGGGTAAAGGGAGACACTTGTTTATGTACGATTTGTCCATATGGAAGTTAGGAATTTGCCCTTAATTTTCTTTGCATATTTGAATTTTTGGAAGTTGCAAGTCATCTTGAATATGTGATATTTAAGAGCAGTTTCTTTTCTTTGCTTTTAATCTTCCTGAATTCAGGCTGTTTTGCTTAAAAACCTCATTGCAATTGTTTTTATTGTGTTTCCTCCCTTTAACAATTGCTTGAGCATCCAGTGGGCCGTATTACAAGCAGTGTTGCTCTTTTGTGGCTTCAATTTTTTGACTAGGATGGAATAATACCATTTTTTGGAAGGCACATTGTGTAACTACTAATCTTTTCTTGTTGTTAGCTACAAACATGCTTTTAGCATATTAATCTATGTTCATGTATCTAGCACAGTTTTACTGGGGGTTGAATGCATGCATATCTTCTTAGTCATGATTATCTTTCTTCATCATGATGAAACGACCATACACACATAGAAAGACCTCTGTTTAATGGAGGGGTGGAAGGTTAGAGTCTTCAGGGCTCTCTAGTTTTAGAAACATGCTAGACATGTAAAGAAAACTAATTTTGGGTGTTCATTTCCATGATGCAATTTTAAATTCCTAATTTTGGCACCTGTTACTGCAGGTTGTGAATGGTGGAGGTGTAGAAGCTCTGATAGTTGATACGATTGGACGGTTTCTAAGCAAAAAGTACAGAGATAGAGTTGCTCAAGTATAAGCATAGCATCCTTTATGAAGTGTGTCTTGTATCTCTGCATTGGTGACTTTGGGTAAAATTTATTAATATCTGCTTGTTCATCCTTGAGGTCTCCATTTAATGTGTCAGATATATTCACAACCAAAACACTTAAGGAAAACAACTTACATTTCTCTAATGGTTAACATTTGACATGGTGCTATAATGCCTTCTCAATGATGTGATGAAGAAGGTGACATGGTTTTCATAAACCTTATCTTCCCTTACATTTCATGATTTAACATATGTAATGTTCCCAACCAGATCTGATTGGAACATTGAGTTTTATGAGCTTTCTGGTTATGGTATTTTGTCAAAATTTTTGCTGATTTTAGTCTCTTGAGGTTTATAATGATGGTTCTTTGTGTGTTTGCAGCAAGTAAAGATAGTAATGCAGCCAACAACATGTACACAACAAGATATAGTAGAAGCAACTCAAGGAAATAACACAAATACCTCGTGTAATGTTCCCAAGCCATTATGCTAGGAACATCACGGTTTTGGTTGTCTTTTAAAACTTTTTCTAGTTGTGGCATTCCATCAAACACTTTGTTGATTTACTTGTTTACATGTGGTTACTTGCAAGATGGCCTCTTGATTTCGGCCTTAGGGTTTAAGTTGATGATTTAGATGTGTGTTGCAGCAATAAACAAGGAGAGACAATCATGGAACATACCTCAACCATATGCAATATGATAGACAAGCCAAAACATCTCAAATCTGCTTTTATTCACAAATAGAAGAACCTGCTACAATGAGAAGGCCGATCTGGAATGCTCAACAGATGGCTCCAATAAAGAAGATAGAAGCTGCTACAAAATATTCCAATAGAAGATACTATAAGCCTCCAAAGGCCGAATACTCACTGAAGACCAATGCGAGAGTAGATCTGGGCCGTAAGAAATGCTAACCCCCCAAGCTGGAAGATGCCACGCTCTGCTGAAACCTTGAAGACCCTCAGTAATTCGGCCCTACTTTCAAAGATCTCCAAATGCTATGCTGAAGATGCCGAACTGTAGATCGGGATGAGTAGAATCCCCTCTTGAAATCTTAAACCGAAATACCAAGGGAAACTCCTCCAAATGCTGAACCCTCCAATGGAGCTGCACCCTCCTAAAACTGTCTAACCCTATAATTTTGGCCCTGATGAAGGAGACCTCCAAATGATATGCTGAAGATGTTGAACTATAGATCAGGATGAGTAGAATCCCCTCCTAAAATCCCAAACCGAAATACCAAGGGAAACTCCTCCAAATGTTGAATCCTCCAATGGAGTTGCACCCTCCTAAAACTGCCAAACCCTAGAATTTCGGCCTTGATGAAGGAGGCCTCCAAATGCCATGAAACTTGCTAGAAAGATAGATCAGGACACTGCAAGTCACTAGGTGAAGTCTCAGGGTCAGATCTGATGTATAACCTCCTCAAACGAAAGAGATCTGGATCTCCAAAATGCCCTCCTTCTCTCCAATTCGTCCCAATGCTCTAGGAATTAATATGTACCATAGAACTCTCTTAAGAGGCCCTAGAAATCATGGCCAAGGCCCTGCAAGTAAAACCCAAGTGCTCAAATCTCCAAGGGATCCCTCAAACTCCTGCAACGAACCTTCCTTCAATAAATGGTGCGCCCCCCTTGCTCGAAACCCCCAATGGTGCGCCCTCCTTTTCTTCCTGTGCCTGTGGCTAGTGTAGAACCCTCCTGCACTGAGTAGATTTGGAACTAGAATGGTGTGGGAGAGTATTGCATCTCCGAGACCAAGCTTGGAACAAGCTAGGTGGAATCGTTCACCACCGAATCGTCCTCTAGGGTTTGTTAAGTCAAAACCCTCAAAACCCTCAAGAGATGGGCCCTCTAGCTAGAAGCCAGATATCAAAATGATAGACATACATGAATGAATGAGTAGAGGCCCTTGCCTTTCCTTTATACTTTTTGGCTCACCTTGCCCCTCCAAAGTGACTTTCATTTTATTAATATTTAATTAATTAATCAAATCACTTTAATTAATTAATTAACCCTTTTACCTCTGAAAAACACCTTATCTCTCCTTGTGGCTTCCTTGGCCACTAAAAGTCACTTCTCACTATCCCATCCTGTAGTGTTGCTCCTCCCGATTCCAATGAGCTATTACACTGAGAGGTTCCTCCAAGTAATGTGTCCAAAATGAGCTCTTCAGTGAATTTAATTAACTTATAGCCCAAAATAGTCAAAATCATGGAAATTGTCGAAACGCAACGGAACCAAAGCCAACCTGTGCGGAATGGCTCATAATGATGAAATATGATGAACAATGCAAGTTGGACCCCACAATGCCTCTCAATAACCCCTGTACTCGCTATAACATCCATCTGGCTACTCTGGTCATCATAAACCTCTGCACTGTGATGATGTCCCAAAGTGGGGACATTATAGTCCTCCTTGCTAGAAAATTGCTTGTCCTCGAGCAATAACCAAATCCCCTTGTTGACCGCTCGTTTAGCACGAAGGTCAACTTATTTCATGAAGATTATCAATGTCGAAGACAGCAGGGTTCTACTGGGTGTTTTTAAACACCAGCACTTATTTTCATGTAAACGGGATCTCCGCGCCCCTGCGAGGGTAATAATG
>CBVK0100830592.1:0-15392 GCA_900067695.1 Picea abies
ACCGCTCTTCCGATCTCACATTAGATTATGATGTTGTTTATGCATCATTTACAATGTTTCATTGATGGATGTAGGCTGACGATTGCTTTCTAATCTGACTCACATAAGGAGTAAATGGGCTATGCACATAGACCAGATATTGAGGGAGAGGTGTGGCAACACCCCTGACACAGCCTACTATTACTCGCATCATGACTCAAATTGTAGGTTAATGATTACCTAGTTCGAGAGGTCCACGATGTCATGAGGGAAGACTAAGATAGTCGGTCATGAAGATTCTAAGGGGCATGCAATCAGGCATTGTCCTTATTCCTTAGAGGCCCTTAGTGTCTCACAAGGTCTCCTGAATGGAGTATTGAATCCATGGTTTGGACAACTACCAAAACCATTCAAAGGTGAGTGAAACCCTTGGAGCACAGAGTGTGTCTTGAAGGGCAGATGTTACACATTATTTTCATCACCCCCGTGACCACGGATGATATGTGTATTACCTATTTATCTGTTTGTTGAAGGATATTGAATAAATAAGACTTTCCCTTGAGAAATGGAATCATCTTTTCCTTATTGAAAAACCCTATCAAAGAATATCGTCGCACCTGACTAATGTTTAGAGTGCAACAATCCCCAATCATCACATGCTTCACCAAAGTGTCATGCAATGTCATCACAGGTTGCTAATGTTGAGGGTGTGGCAATGCTCAAACAAGGGAAAGAGGTGAATTTATCGAAGGTTATAGAATGGAATATTTGAAAGGATGAGGTGGCCTTTGATCGCTTTGTATATTACCCAATTCTTTGATTAAGTGGGATCATCCTAATATCTTCATCCATCCCTCTTTACTCTATATAGGAAGGGATATCTCATGGGAAAATTTAGGTTGGCTTATGTATGAAGAATTCTGCTAAAGATTGTGCTTGTGATAGATTTGCTTTAGCTTTCCAGGTCAGGCTGTGAATACTCTTCATCAAAAGCATTGGAGAAAAGGTGTAACACCCCCAACCTCACACCAGTCGGGCATACCACTCCTCAGACACTTTACTTAGCTCTGAAGATGTCTTTGTAGCATTCCCAGCCTATAAAGGACAGACTATACAAGGGAACACTACATTCTCTCATTGCAGAACATACTATAACATACCCAGTATTCAACTGAGCTATGCCACATAAATTTTCTCTTCAAACTGCATGCAATTATAATATATACATACAACACTCTTGCGGAAGCTTTACATATACCATAAAAAAATAATTACATTCTGTAAATATATGATTTCATACTGAAATAACAGTAAACACAAACATGCAGGATATACAGGGAAACACCCATAAACATACAGATAATTATAATAATACATATGATAAACTGTAACATAAGCACGTAAATAACAATGCAACAAGTAAATTTATCACATTATTGGTACTTATCTTGGAAATATTTTCACCAACTACGTACAGACCATCCACGAACCTCCCAGCCTTAGACTACACTATTCATCACTCTCAATAGTGAGTCACCCCTGAGCTAGGACTAAACTCCACTCGGGTAAAGGGATTCCTAATGAGGCTAAAGGCTCATGGACAATAGGAAAGTCTCCATCTCAGGTGCTCACTCAAGTAACAGCCTACAGTCTCTAATTCCCCACATGGTTGTCCCACCCAAGGAAGTGTGCCCCTTCTCTGCTCAACAGTCCCTCACCTACCCCACATCCCTTCCAAGGCTTTAGCAACAGGCTGGACCGGAAGTCTCAGAGCACTGTAGCTGTAGTTTAGCACCTTCAAGAATCAATTCCCCAAGAATTATCTCTCTCAGAGAATTGCTCATGGGCTTGACAATCCGCCTCTTCAATTTTCCATGGGCCTGACAACCCGCTTCTTCAATCCCACTCCCAAGCTAACCAGGTACACTAATAGGAAATGGTTATGGAAATAGACTCCGATAGAATGAAATGAATTTCTGAAGGATAACTGACTGCATGAGTGAAAATGGTCATGAAATCATTGACTGGATGACTGAATGATGGAAGGAATCATAGGCAAGATCCTCATAAGAATGATCATGAGAATGGTTGTGAGGATGTTCGTCTGAATGATGGTGAAGGTGTCCAAAGAGATAAGTCCCCACGATATGTATGCATGTCCCTAAATTGACACTTGTCATGTTGGAAGCTACTTTGGTCCACTTGTCCCCAACTTTAGAACATAGGATAAAATAATTATCCATACTTTATGTTTTAATAAATATTAATATAATATTCCTTTTTGGCTTAATCTTTCTAGATTAGCCCTTTCCCTTATATTTTGGCCCTCCCTTTTCCTAACTGGTGAAGTTTATTCCCCCATCTCTTTTATCGTGGTCGGTCTGCGCACAACAATGTATTTTATATTAATCATGAGACATATACAAAATAGGCGCACTGTCCTAATTCCAAAACATAAGCATCCCAGCTTGTAATAACTGGCTCACCAGCCTATAATACATATCATATACAAGAGGTTTGTTGACCCCCATACTGTGCACACTTTAGTTACTGCGCACGGTATTCAGTTATGTGCACACAAGTTCATTTTACTGCGTAGTACATGCGAGCACTATGCCATGAAAGGTGCATTACAAAATGATGTCAAAACAACTCACCAGCTTAAGTACACTTACATTACATTTACAATTGGGTTTAGCCGAGGGATATTACAATCCCCTCCCCTTATTTATGCACTGGCCTCAGTGCATCACCCATATACAACAAAGTTTTCAAAAATCTTCAAACAGATGCGGGTATTTTGTCTACATTGCATCCTCATGCTCCCAAGTAGCATCTTGAGGATCGTACCAGTTCCATTGGAACTTTACAATCCCTATGGATCGATTCCAGAGTTACTTGATTTTCTGGTCCATAATGCACACCGGATGCACTTGAAAAGTGCCTTCTTGTTCCATCTAAATCACATTCCAATCAATAACATGATTAGCATCAGGTATATATTTCTTTAGCAATGATACATGGAATACATTATGAACTGACATAGATGCAGGCAATAAAAATCATACAAGCGACTGGGCCAATCCTTTGTAGGATTTCAAATGGCCCACAAAAATGAGCTGCCAACTTGGCACAACTTCCTAAATTCAGGGAACTCCTATTAGCTTTCACCTTCAGGAAAACATGATCATCCACTTTGAAATCTTTGTGGGTTTTGTTCTTAACGACATAACTTTTCTTCCTATCTTGGGAAGCTTTTAAATTCTGCTTAATTTTTATCATTTGGTCCTCCATCTCCTTGAGAAACTCTGGCCCAACTACTTTCCCATCAGCTGGATTATCCCAGCTCACTGGAGTATTGCACTTTCTACCATAAAGTGCTTCAAATGGGATCATCTTCAATGATGTCTGATACCCATTGTTGTAAGTGAATTCTACCAAGTGTGGGTAGTCTTCCCATTTCGATGGTTTTTCCATAACATACATTCTTAGTATGTTTTCTATCACTCTGTTCACCCTCTCTGTTTGTCCATCAAAATTAGGATGATAAGATGTACTAAAGTTCAGATTCATTCCGAATCCTTTGAACAATCTTTTCCAAAAATTTCAGGTGAATTTCAGGTCTCTGTCGGACACAATTGTTTTAGGAATTCTGTGCAATCACGCCACTTCCTTCATGGAAATATCATCAACATATACTACCTTGTGAGTAGTTTTCAATGGAATAAAATGGGCAGATTTTGTAAGCTTGTCCACCACTACCATGATCGAATCATGGATCTTTCCTTTCTGGGAAATCCTGTAATAAAATCCATTGTCACCATTTCCCACTTCCATTAAAGGATGGGCAAATGTTCCAACAACCCTGTTGGGTGCCTACGTTCATCTTTAACTTTTTGGCATTCCATACATCTAGCAATGTATTCAATGATCTCTCTCTTCATACCTAGCCAAAAGTAATGGTTCTTGATCGTTACGATGATTTTATGATATCCATGGTGTCCTGCATATGGGACATTATGCATTTCATGCAAAATTATATGTTTCAATTTCTGGACATTTGGAACAAAAATTTTGTTCTTTTGCAACAATATTCTATCTATTCCCAAATTAAAATTATCCACCTTTTGTGGTATCTTACCCTGCTATAGATTTGCTACCAATTCTCTGTATTACAGGTCTATATTTGCAGCCTCCACAATTTTTCTTTTAATATCAGTATGATACATGCTAATGGTTGTAGCATGTAGTTCATGCACCCTCCTACTGAGTGCATCAACCACTTTATTCTCTTTCCCCTTGATATGCTTTATATCAAAGTCATATTCTCTTAAACATTCTAATCATCTTCTTTGCCTAGCATTTATATTTGGCTGATCAAATAAATATATCAGACCATTGTGGTCTGTTCTTAGCTCAAACCTCTTCCCCATGAGGTAGTGTCTCCATTTCCTCAAGGCATGCACTATGGCTGCCAACTCCAAATCATGAGTGGCATAATTTATTTCATGCTCCTCCAACTTTCTTGATTCATAACATATGGCAAACCCATTTTGAATGAGGACTCCACCAAGTCCTTCATTACATGCATCCGTGCATACAATGAAGTCTTCATTTGGGTCTGCAATCCTTAATATTGGAGCACTTGTCAATAATTGTTTCAAGTGTTGGAAACTCTTTTTGCAAACCAGTGTCCACTGAAACTTCACCCCCTTTATTTGCAAGGAAGTTATTGGATGTGCAATCTTTGACAATCCTTCAATAAATCTTTTTTATTAGCCTACAAGACCCATGAATGATCTTACCTCTATCATATTCTTCAACACTGGCCATTCTCTAATGGCTTCTATCTTCTCAGGATCCACTGCTATTCCATCGTTTGAAATGATATGCCCCGAATAATGAATTTGTTTCTGATAAAATGAGCACTTGCTCAACTTGGAATACAAATGATGCCCCCTTAATACTTGCAACACCATCCTTAAATGATGTTCATGCTCTTCCTCTAACTTAGAATATATAAGAATGTCATCCAAAAAGACAATGAAAAACTTGTCTAAATATTCTCAGAAAACACCATTCATTAAGCACATGAAAACAACTGGTGCATTTGACAACCCAAATGGCACCACTGTGAACTCATAATGATCATACCTTGTCTTGAAGGTGGTTTTTCTGATATCTTCTTCTTTAATCATTACCTGATGGTATCCTAATCTAAGATCTATCTTTGAAAATATCTTTGCATCCTTCAATTGATCAAAGAGATCATCAATCCTTAACAACAGATACTTGTTCTTAACATTCACTTTATTCAATTGTCTGAAGTCAATGCACAATATTAATGTTCCATCTTTCTTTTTCACAAACAAGACTGGGGCACCCCAAGGTGGCACACTTGGGTGTATATACCCCTTCTTCATAAGTTCTTCAAGCTGCATTTGCAACTCCTTCAATTCTGGTGTACTCATTATGTAAGGAGTCTTTGACACTGGTGCCGCTCCAGGCATTAGATTTATATAGAAATCAATGTCTCTTTTTGGGGGTAGTCCTGATACTTCCTTGAACATATCTTCAAATTCTTCCAAAACTGCATAATCTTCCAAATTTGGCTCCTTATCTTTAGGTGTCTCTTCTATATGAGCTGCAAATATTTGACATCCTTTTCTGTAACATTTCTTCAGCAATAATGCTGAAATTTCTCTAATGGTTATTGTTCTAGGAATTCCCTGCACTTTCCTTAGTTTCCCTTCCTCATCCAAGAAAGAAAATTCTTTTTTATGACAGTCCAAGAGAGCATGATGTTGGTCCAACCAATCCATCCCAATTAGACAATCATAGGAACCTAAAGGCAAGATGTTCAAATCTTTCTTGGTGTTCCTTCCATTCAAGTCCATGAGGCATGACTTAACCATCTCATTAACTTTTCTTTTGGCTCCTGAGCCAGCTGCACCAACCAGGATTTCCCATGCTTTCTTCTTAGCAAATGCAAACTTTCCACAATATTTGGGTCTATATAACTATGACTAGTTCCTGAATCAATTAAAATAGCAATGGTTTGGTTGTTGATCATACCTTCCACTACAATCATGTGGGACTGATACTCTACTTGCTTGTTATCTAGGGCTGCATAGATCCTTGACACATATCTGCCCATGTCCTCCACTATTTCAACTTGCTGTACATTGTGAATAACCCTTCCTTTTTCACTTATGTGAGGACAATCTCTAAACCTGTGATCTCCTTTACAACCCCAACATTGAATAGGTGGATGTCTTGGCCCTTGAATCCCTATGTCAATCGTTCTGGGTTCTTTAAGTGTTTTCTATCCTTGTGGATTATTTATAAAGAATGGTGTCTTAGCTCCCTTCTTCCTCTGATCCATATTGAATTTCTCTTTGTCTTCCCAAGCCTTTTGGAAAGCTGTCCTTTCCTTTTGGTAATCATATACTCATTTAGCTCACCTTATGGTCTCTTCCAATGTCTTGATTTCATCATACTATATTTTTTCACTGATGAATGATGGAAATCCACTCAAATACCTTTGAATTTTGACTGTCTCATCCTTGATGAATGAGACATACTTCAACAGTTCTAGAAACCTTCTCTCATATTCATCTATGGTCATACTTTCAAGATTTAGTTCAAAGAACTCTTTCATTTTCTTGTCGTAGTATCTCTTAGTCAAGTATTTCTTCTCAAAATACTTCTTGAATTCCCTCCAAGTAACACTTTTCTCTTTAATGTGCCACACCTGCACAAGCTGATCCCACCACATGGATGCCTTTACTTTGATTTGATAGATAGAAATTCTACCCTCTGCATGAGAAGAATAATTATGCAATAGAAAATACTTTCTTATTCCCAACAACCATGTTTTTGCATCTTCATCCTTCTTGTGCTCACCATCAAATGTAGGAGGTTTGATTTTGTTCATTTCTTCTCGTAGCTCATCCACCCCAGACCTCTTATGCCTTCTAATAGGGGATGGACTTGAGTTGCTAGTTGTTCTCTTGTTGGAATGCCTTGGGGAATGATGGTGGTGTCTACTAACACTTCTTTCTTTTCTTTTCTCATCCAAAGGCTTGTGACTTCTAGATTTTCTTGAGCCACTCTCCTTAACTAATTTATTTTCTATTATGTTCAAGCCCTCCAATAACTTCATGTTGAAGTCATCCTGTTTCTCCTTGGCTCTCATAATCCTTTCATTATCATCCTTATGGAATTGGACATCCTTATGCAAATTTTTAATGATCTCTGCCATATTCATGTTTTCATTCCTTTATTCTCCATGTCCATTGGAGCTTGTTCCTTGAATGCCCAAATGGACATCCATCCCTCTACTCTCATATGGATGATTGTAATTATCCTGTGCCTCTTCCATTCCTATGGACTCTACACTGATCTAATCTAATCTAGTTGTTGTTAATTCTGCAAAATGTGCAGCCATTGAAACTTATCAGGTTAACAATTCAAAAATTCATGAAAAATATGAACCATTTTGGTTCAATATATACATCAAAATTATCTCTCCTAATTTCCTGGTGTTATCACCATGAAAATTATAGATAAGACCCAAGTCTTGAGAACATAGACCCATGGCACCTTCAGAGATACATATGGGCAAAAGGGCGGTTTTCCAAAACCACTTTAGACAAGACGCAGTATCACGTGTTTCAAAATGTCAAAACCACCACTCGTGGAATGGGAAACAGCGAGTCAGATCACCCATTTTCACTCATTCGATACTTCATAGCTATATGATGTCAGCTAAATGCCACCATATAATGAACTCAAAAGCTAATCATTTGAAATGGATTAACCAAGCATGGCAACCCAATGCACTTGTACGTAGTCTGTCTGTGCTTCATAATTGGGATTCTATAACTACCAATCCTCAAGTATGGAGACATCAGTTTATCCATAAATGAAGTAACCTCCAAATTGCTTGACTTTCTGCTCTCTATAAAAGCATTTTGGTATCCAAAAACTGAGGTACATGGACCAGGATGAATCCAATGAGACTAGTTATCTGGGTAACATGCTAGACTTTCCTGCGAATAAGGAGAAAAGGGTACTTTCTCACATTCTAGTGACTAAATTCCACACAGAGTTAGCTATAGAATCACAGTTGGAAGTCGGGTTGAATCCCACTATGAAGGATTTAGTCATCAACATGCTAGCTACTAAGAAGAAAAGGAGCAAGCATCATAAGAAGGAAACCATAGCTAAAACGACTGAAATTGTTGGAGAGAATCAACTGGTCTAGTTAGATTCTTTAAAGGAGGAGATTGCTAAGCTGAAATGAGTCTTCAACTAAAATTTGGTATATTTTAGCGAATTTTGGAATAGGGGGTAGCAGAGGTAAGGGACTCTAGAGATGATAGTCTTGTTCTTAAACAATTCTTTTACAATATGATAACTATTATCATTCCCTTTTTTTGTAATTTTGGGATTAATACGATTATATAAATGCATAAGCGGACTTTGGACTATTTATTACAAGATTCTAACTGGTGGTGTTATAAGTCTTGTTCTTTTTGATAGTATTCTTTCCTTGTAAGCTTATATTTCACTTCCATCTGTCTGAATCAAAGGAATACAAAGCTCAGAATTATTCCCTGAAATGCTCTCAGCTTAACAATTTAGATTATATTTATTTCTTCACAACCAACTCTGAATTCATTTTAAATAATGCTCCAATGCAGTTGTGTGTTTCTTTTCCCTCTAATATCATGCAAATTTTCTATTAACTTAGACTCATCGCCTTCCAAACGACTTCGCGTGCACAAAACATTCAACTTGTACACCCATATTTATCGTGCACAACAATACTATAAGGTAAATCGTGCTTCCACGCACCTATATCCCCTATGCATTTCTTCTCTGTTGTGCCAATAACTTGCCCGCACTACTTTTGCATTGTGCACCAATATCCACTGCACACAGTTTTGGTACCGCACACTGATATTCCACATGCATTTCGCCCTATGCATTGCACCATGCTGAAGTTCAATATGCCTCACCGTGCACAATAATTTGCACACACCATTGAATACACTGTTGTGAGACAACTTATACTCATAATATGCATGCACCAACCAACTCCTCTGTGTTTTGCAATGCTACACACACCATGTGCACATTACTATGTGTGTGCTCACCATGCAAATGCTAAATTTAGCACGTGCATCCACACACAATACTCTTCCGTGCGGTGCCACAATTTACCATGCACACCTACATGCCAACATTTTCCGTGCAGTGCCAAAATTTTCCTTGGACGCTCTGTGACTTGAAAATTTGGCCACTTCAAAATTAATCTTCTGTGAATATTCACTTCAACTAAACCTTTCTGGCCCATCCAAGCTTAGTGTTGGAACTAAAGCTCTAATACCATAAGGTAACACCCTCAACCTCACACCGGTCGGGCATGCCACTCCTCAGACACTTTACTTAGATCTGAAACCATCTTTGTAACATTCCAAGCCTACAAAGGCAAGGCTACACAAGGGAACACTTACGTTCTCTCACTGTAGAACATACTATAACATACCCAGTATTCAACTGAGCTATGCCACATAAATTTTCTCTTCAAACTACATGAAATTATAACATATACATACAACACTCTTGCAGAATCTTTACATATAACGTAAACAAACAATTACGTTCTGTAAATATACAATTTCATACTAAAATAATAGTAAACACAGGCATGAAACATATAAAGGGAAATACCCATAAACATATAGACAATTATAATCACACATATGATAAACAGTAACATAAGCACGTAAATAACAATGCAACAAGTAAATTTATCACATGATTGGTACTTATCTTGGAAATATTATCACCAACTATGTACAGACCGTCCATGAACCTCCCAGCCTTAGAATACACTATTCATCACTCTCAACAGTGAGTCACCCTCGAGCTGGGACTAAACTCCATCTGGGTAAAGGGATTCCTAACCAGGTTAAAGGCTCATGGACAACAAGAAAGACTCTGTCTCAGGTGCTCACTCAACGAACAACCTATAGTCTCTCATTCCCCACATGCATGTCCCACCTAAGGAAGTGTGCCCCTTCTTTGATCAAAATTCCCCCATCTGCCCCACTTCCCTTCCAGGGCTTCAACAACATGCTGGACCAAAAGTCTCAGAGCACTGTAGCTGCAGTTTAGCACCTTCAGGAATCAATTCCCCAACAATTCTCTTTCTTAGGGAATTGGTCACGGGCCTGACAACCCACCTCTTCAATTTCCCATAGGCTTGACAACCCGATTCTTCAATCCTGCTCCCAAGATAACTAGGTACACCAACAAGAAATGGTTATGGAAATAAGCTCCGATAGAGTGAAATGAATGCCTGAAGGATAACTGATTGTGTGAATGAAAATTGATGCAGGATCATCTCTCCACATCAGCCATCCAGCCACGCCAACGAATTCAAATCGCACACTAAAAGAGAGGCACAGCCTCATCTAAATTTGAATTCAATGTAATTTAAATGCTTAGGCTATTGATCCAGGAAGCCATGCCTTTGTGTAGGTGTAGAGTAGATCAACCTTTAATGTTTGTATGGCTGAGATCTAGATCTGATTCTAGACTAGACAACCCGTTCAATGTAATTGAATAGGGTAGGTAGGTTGGAGGGAAGCTCTCTAAGAGCCCCCTCAGGTAAAAGAGATTTGGGGATATCTCATTTTGTAGTGGTGGAAGAGAAGTCAGAGAAGAGCCAGAGAGAGCTCAGGAACACCATTGTAAAATATAGGCATTTTCCATATTTAATACAAAGAGCAGTTTTTCCTGCATGTATGTTGTGTTAAATGGGTGTCTGTGAGTGTTCATATATGTTGTAGATGTATGTTATGTTTATGCATTTGCAGGTTGTTTTTTATTTCAGGCTTGAGAGGTTCATTGTGGTTTCACGCCAGGAGGGTGTGACAGAGTGCTGCAGACTCAGAATACCAGTGCATTGAAGCACTTTTGAACTCTGCGGAGTCAGAAAAAGACGTGTTGTGGCATAAAAGATGAAGTCAACAACTCGGGGGGAAGACCTCAAGGTTGTTGAATGGCTTGGAGGCAAGGCTGCGTGGGAAAAGACACAATTGCAGACAGAATCTTTGAGGAGTTCTGTAGAGCTCTTCCAGGTGGGCAGTGAGCAGGTGCAAGGAGGGCACAGAGGAGGAACTCTACTATGAGTTCAAAAGAAACAAAATCACTAAGGATTCTGAGAGCTCTGCCAAGTGGGCATTGAGAAAGTGCATAGGTGCACGAGAGGAAAAAACTGTTGAACATTCTATGAGAAGATACTCTACCAGTTGGGCATTTGAGTCTGTGTGCAGGTAGGCACAAGAAGAGAAGAATTATTTGAGTTCTGGAAGTGAGGAAGGGTCCACTGAGGGAACCTTCTCAGGGTTACTGAATACCCAGAAGCACTCAACAAGAGGTTGTTGAAATGAAGGATAGCCAGTAGGGCATCCATTTCATTCTCCATCTGAAGGAGAAGAAGGAAAAAATCCCTTAGGGGTCTGAGTGGTTGAGAAGCTTAGGAGGAACAGTGCTTTCAGTGCACAGAGTCGGGCTGCAAGGAGTGTGGAGGTTGAAGAACTCATTGGAGAGTTCAAAGTTCCCAAAGCTCAAGAGGAACAATGTTATTACACACGTAGTTGAGAACTCAGAGTGAGGAGTTTGCAGAGGAGAAGGAAGGAAAAGGTTGAGGCCTTTGAGAACTGGAAATTCTTCCAAGTCTCGGAAGAAAGCGCAGGAGCTCAGGAGGGAGCAACAACAACCGTCAGATCAGCTGGGAATTAGATCTAGACCGTTGAAGATTCCATGTCCAGAGAGAATTAGAGGGAGTGCATGGGAGAAATGATCTGCACCGTCAGATCTGGGAGAAAAATCTCATCAGCCGTCAGATCTGGAAAATAAGTGAGGAGGTTACGACTGGGTTTCCAAGGTGCAAGCCCAGGAGATTGTGGTCCATCAGATGTTCACACAGAATCCTATAAGCCGTTGGATCGGGAGAAGGCACATAGAGTTTAGCCTCTGGAGGAGTGAACAAGAAGGATGGATCTAAACAGTTAGATCTTGAGCAGATACCCGTCAGTTGTCGGATTGGATAGGAGATGCATGAGGTTTAACATCATCACTTCAGCCATCATGAAATCGGGAGTCATGAGGACAACAAAGTCGAGGCAGTTCAAGTCTCGAAACGCCGGGAAGATCTGGACCATTTGTTAGTGGAGACACATGGTGGAGATCAAGGCATTGGGAGTCGGGAAATTGGCATTCCCATGGACAAGGGATCGAGGAAGTCCATAGTGAAAACCCCGACATAATCTGAGCCATTCGTTTGGGGAGACAGGTGTCAGAAATCCGAAGAGAGTCAGGATATTTGGCATCGGGAAATCAAAGTTCCTGAGGTCGAAAGAGTTGGGACATCAGAAGTCTCAAAATATTGAGAGTCAATCGGGACTGTCCATCAGTGGAGGACGCGTGGCAGAGATTGACACCGTTGGGGAAAGACTCGACAAGAAGTTGACACCGTTGGGGAAAGTCCCGACAAGAAGTTGTTGATCGACGTTTGGGCCATCGGGATATCGAAGATCATGAGGTCGAGGGAATTGGGACACTATAAGTCTCAAAACAGCGAGATCAGATCTGGACCATCCATCAGGGTGAGACACGTGGTGGACATCTGAAGAGAGTCAGCAAATTGGGAGTTCTGTGAGCAAGAGGTTGGGGAAATCCATAGTGAAAATCCCGATATAATCTGAGCCATCCATCTGATTGGGACAGGTGGTAACCATCGGGAGTCATCGGCGTTTGGGCCATCGGGACTCACACAGGTAAGTGTTTTTGGTTTGAGCATTTGGTGAAGTTCGAGGCTTAATCCAGACCATCCATCCATTTGGGACGCGTGTCGAAGATCCAAGAAAGTTGGGGATCGACATATCAGGGATTTCGGGGGCACGAAATCTTTGCATTTCGGAATCGTGAACCCCAAAACCTCGAAAAAAGGGAACAAATCTACTGTGGGAGCTAGTTGTCAGCACGACGACATATCAAGTCCATCGGAGAATAGGGAATCGCGGGGATGAGGAATCCATGCCTTGTGGATTCGTAAAGTTCGAAACCCCAACGAGAGGCAAGGTTGTGGTCACGGAGACATGGGTCATGTGGAATATAGGGTCTAGCTCGGAGGCCAGCTGGGCGAAGGTGCATCGGGGATCAGAGAATCATGGATCCTGTGACCAAAGGGTTTGTGCATTTTAATATCACGAACCTTGAAACTCCAATAGGAGGAATCCTGACAGAATCATATGGTCGTGGTCATACGAGAGGTGGTCGTATGGACTAAAAGACTAGCTCAGGGGACTAGTGGATGTTGGAGCACGTCGGGATTCGAGGGATCGCAAATCCAGAGGATGATTGCATTTTGACATTGGAAAGCTCAAAACCCCGATGAGAACATGAGGCTATGGTCTTATGAAATAGAGGTCACGTGGACCACAGGCTTAGCCTGGAGGGCTAACAGGGATTGGAGAGCATTGAGAAATTGAAACCCAAAACCCCGATAGGAGGATATAAGGCTGCGGTCTTATGGAGAGCGGTCATATGGACCATAAGGGCATAGCCAGGAGGGGATAAGGCCGGGAAGAGAGCTCATCGGTGATCGGGAATTTGAGAGTGCTGGAACTCTTGTCATCGGGAGGGACAAAACCCCGAAGACCGATATTCAGATTCCTGTGGGGAATTTGTTCACGGTCCGGTGCAGAGTTCGAGACAGGGAAAGAGAAGACCTGTGGGTTAGATTTTCACAGGGATTCCATTGGGAGTCCAAAGAGCTATTTCAGCTCGAAGAGGAGATTAGAACGATCCTGTGAGCAGCGAGAGCGCGACGGGTTGTGGTGGTCGCGTTTGTTTTCACCTGCATCAAAAATGGTCATGAAATCATTGAGTGGATGACTAAATGATGGAAGGAATCATAGGAAAGATACTCATAAGAATGATCGTGAGAATAATGGTAAGCATGTTCATCCGAATGATGGTGAAGGTGTCCAAAGATCTAAGTCCCCACGATATGTATGTATGTACCCAACTTGACACTTGTCATGTTGGAAGCTACTTTGGTCCACTTGTCCCCAACTTTAGAACTTAGGATAAAATAATTATCCATACTTTATGTTTTAAGAAATATTAATATAATATTCCTTTTTGGCTTAAGCTCTCTAGCTTATCCCTTTCCCTTAACTTTTGGCCCTCCCTTTCCCTAACTAGTGAAGTTTAGTCCCCCATCTCTTTTATCATGGTTGGTCTGCGCACAATGATGTATTTTTTATCAATCATGAGACATATACAAAATAGGAACACTGGCCTAATTCCAAAACATAAGCATCCCATATTATAATAACTGGCTCACCAACCTATAATAAATATCATATACATGAGGTTCATTGACCCCCATGTTGCGCGCACTTTAGTTACTATGCGCGGTGTTGGGTATTTGTTATATTCTTTTCATGTGTGTGTGTGGGTGTGTCAGATATGACAATTGCGTCGTGTGCGCTAGGTGCTTTCCCAGGGGGTCCCAGGGGGGGGCACAGGTATGCCCATCCTTGGTTATGCGCAGTGCCCCGAAAATGTTTTTTTGGGTGGTTTTTGCTATTTTTAACAGATTTTTCTATTTTTAGCGGTTTACTAAAAATAATCTCGGTTTTAGGGATTGTTACACATTATTTTCATCATCCCTATGACTGTTAATGATGTAAACCTACTTGTTTCGTTCAGAGGGGTCAATGGCTTGAGTTCCTGAAGAGAGAAGGGAGAAGAACTTTCCTTGAGAAAAGAAGTTGCATTTTCCCTTGTAAAAACCCTGTAAAAAAGGAAGTTTGCAGGTTGCTATATAGGCAGGGTGCGAGAATGCCTAATTCTCGCAGGTTGCACCATAGCTAGAGTGCAAGATGTTCATAGGTTGCTCTATAGGCAGGGTGCGAGAATACCTGCATGTGGGAAAAACAAGCATTTTCTCAAATCTTCTAGAAGGAGAAACTTCTATGGTGAGGTGGCATCCAAATGGTTTGGATCTTACTCGCTTTCATAATTTAGTGGGATCATCCTAACCTCCTCACCTTATCCTCTTCAACTTATAAAAGGAGAGGAGTTCTCATGGAGAAGTTAGCTTTGGTTAGTTTGGAGCTTTTGGGATTAGCTTGGATTGGATTGAGCTTTGGAGATTTTTAACTTGGCTAGATGAGCCACTTTGTCAAGATAGATTGTGAATATTATCAGATCTGTGCTCTCAAAATTCTTGGAGTGAAAGTGTGTGGGGAATGAAGGATAGTTGGGAGGGACCTTACGACATCAAGGCCATGGTTGTAATCTCTCTTTCACATTTAATATGA
>CBVK0100830596.1:0-14979 GCA_900067695.1 Picea abies
CTCTTCCGATCTCACCCACAACCTTTGGCTTAGGTGGACACCATATAGGTAGGGATTTCTTTGCTTTAGGACATTGTGATCCTTCCATATCTTAACCTTGAAAGTACATGGTATGACACACTTTCCAAGTTTTCCTTGGATTCTAGACTTTGGGGGGACAGGTTGAGGGCTCTTTGAGTGAAACAAAGACTCTTCCCATTTTCCAATGGGATATTTGTTAACATGGACTTTGAAGCGTTTTGAGGCGGCAGAGCTAAAAAAATCCAAAGATGCATTATTAGAGATCTTAGTGTAGTGATTCGGGACTCCCTAGGGGTTTTTGCATTCGGGTTCTATATGACGCTCCAAGCACGGATGGAGTGGGGACTTGGGGATTTCCGTAGGGTGTTGGAACTGCAATGGGGCCTTTTGGTTGTCATCGTGCATCATTTTATGATGCACTCAGAACCTCGTATATTCTCTTTTTAAGTGAGACCCATGCAAGTCCCATTTGGACGGTGACCCCACATCTAGGTTATTAGTGTTTTTAGATTGTAGGCGAGAGCTTGTAATATGAGTAGGGTCCAAGGTTCGGGAGGTATGGCTTAGATGTTTGGAATTCTCTCCAAAATAGACACCTTGGTTGCTTCAAATGATTCGACTTGATTCATGTGGGCTAGTATTGATGGTATGGATCCCCTTCTTCAGGACTTTTAGGTTGCAGTATGCTACTTCCTCCCCATGTCCTTAGAGTATGCCTTACATAGGCATTAAAATAGGGATCCTTATTGTTATAGAAAAATCCCCTTGCGGACAGGTAGATCTTCCCTCAGATTCTAGACCCCTAATATCGAGACAGAAAGATGCAAATGGACACTAACATCCCTTTAAATATAGTTAAGCTAATCAAAAAAAAGAGAGGGAGAAGGTATGATGTACCTTGTTTCGAAGCTTGTCCTCACTTAATCCAATCTGAACTTGGTCTCCAAGCTCCCTAGCACGACACGATACCTGCAATGCAATGGACAACGAAGAAAAACAAAGACTTCCTACTCTACCAAGATTAGTTTAAACCAAATTCATCCATAATAGACAAGCATATGTAAAGATACATAAACTAGAAGGAAATAGGCCAAACATATATTAATGAGAACATTAAAAAGACATTTACAATCTGTAGATGCAGTTGCAACAACCTCTCCAAGTCCTCCTCGTCCAGCCCTTGCACGATGCTCCCAAGATCATAGTTTTGATATCCAAAAGCTTTCTCCCAAGATCATAAGTTTGATACCTCAAATCTGTGTCCTCTTCTCCATGGAAAACCCTCATTATATAGGATTTGGAGGCTTAACCACCATGGAGATGATCACTCATTAGATCCACTAAAATGGGATCTCCAAGATATTTAGGGAGAAAATATCTCTTAAGGATTTTAGAGAGGAAATATCTCTCAAGGATTTTAAGGAGGAAATATTTCAACCATCCATGAGATCCTCAACCTCCCCTAAAAAATAGGAAACCAAATGTGAGGTGGATTCTCACACTAAATTAATTTCCTTTTTGTGATTATTAATAATAATTCATGTGCACATAGTATTTTGACCTTCATATAATATATTTCTCCTCCACATTGACTAGGGATTGTGACATATATTATTTCATGGTGTCAAGGTGTATGCGACACTTAGCAAGGTGCATATGACACTTTTACGACACTTGCGACACTTAGGGCGAGGTACCTAGGTGTGGAAATTTGATATGTAACACTTATATGGACTTGTTAGATGATTATTTGGTACTTGATCGTGGGGGATGTCCTCCACCTGGAGGATTTCAATGCATAAACTTGAGGTTGGGAGATTTCACTCCACATGATAGATTTGAGGATGCCATCTATCTCCTGGAGATCGACTCAATCTACATAGATTTCACAGGGTTTCAAATGACAGCGTAGGACCACTTTCAACATATGATAGACACCTTTTGTACCGTGGTGAGTCCCATGAGTTGCTCCTTTGAATGGATTCTCTTGCTTCTTGACTTTCAGTAGTTTCACATGTTTTCTTGATAGTAGAGTGCAAGTGTTGTTGAGTACGCCTTGGCCTACTAGGACCTAATTGTATTTATTTGCCAGTTCTCAGTTACCTTAATCCCTTTGGTAGACCATGCTCCGCTTTTCTTTCAGCTACGAGCTGTCCCTCCCCTTGCTCCTCCGCCGTCGTGCCCCCCTTGACCCACCATCTTGTTCAATGACGGGGATTTAGATGCCTACTCTTCGTGCCTTTGCCAACTCCTCCCTGCACTCTCCTAGATACTTTACTACCTTGTGTTTTTCCTTGCGGCTAATTTAAATTACAACGCACATAATAAAATATACTTGTTGGAAATAAATAAAACATCGGAAGCAATCTAGAACCAAACTTCACACATGTACACATAAATTCTGCCCTTCAAATCATCTTTTCATTAATAATGACTCCAAGCTTACAAGGGATCCCTTACTAGTAAAATAGCCCACTGAGGAAAAATACATATTACAACAAACCTAGAAACTCTGGCCCTGAAGAAACCCTCTGCCTGATCTTCCTACTGGACACTCAGATCTGCACTAGGCTTGCCTGTTGGTCCCAATATCTGCTAGATCTATTCGCTGGTACCTCAGATCTGCTAGATCTGCCTATTGGTACCTCAAATCTGCTAGATTTACCTACTGGTACCTTTGATCTGCTAGATCTGCCTGTTGATACCTCAGGTCTGCACTAGATCTATCTGCGGGTACCACAAATCTGCTAGATCTACTTGCTAGTACTTCAGATATGCTAGATCTGCCTGGTAATACCTCAGATATGTCCATTAGTACCTCAGATCTACTAGATCCGTCTGCTACTATCTCAGATCTGTCCACCGGTACCTCAGATCTGCTAGATCTGCCAACTAGTACCTCAAATTTGCACTAGATTTTTCGTTGGTACCTCAGATCTACTAGATCTTTCCATTGGTACCTCAGATCTATGCCCCATAAATCTGTCCTTAGATTTTTGCCTGCTGGGTTTTCTTCTCCTCGCTGCACTACCTGCACTTTCCTCCTTTGGACTTAATCTCTAAATGGAAGTCCTTCTTCACCTTTGATGATCATGACTCGAGCACTTGAGCAAAAGTCCTTTTCTCTTGTCCTTGATTCCGTCTGCTACTATCTTAGATGTGCACTAGATCTGTCCACCGGTACCTCAGATCTGCTAAATCTGCCAGCTGGTACCTCAAATTTTCACTAGATTTTTCGATGGTACCTCAAATCTACTAGATCTTTCCATTGGTACCTCATATCTATGCCCCGAAAAGTTGTCCTTCGATTTCTGGCTGCTGGGTTTTCTTCTCCTCGCTGCACTACCTGCACTTCCCTCCTTTGGACTTAATCTCTAAATGGAAGTCCTTCTTCACCTTTGATGAGATCCTCTTGAATCACAGTCCTTCATGACTCGAGCACTTGAGCAAAAGTCCTTTTCTCTTGTCCTTGATTCCCTTGAGTCATAGTCCTTTGTGACTCAAGCACTTGAGCAAAATTTCTTCTTTGCTCTTCAAGTGGATGCTCCCCTTGAGTGACAGTCCTTTATGACTCAAGCACTAGAGCAAAAGTCCTTTGCTCTCCTTGTGGCTCCCCTTGAGTCACAGTCCTTCGTGACTCAAGCACTTGAGCAAAAGTCCTTCTTTGCTCCTTGTGGATGTCTTTCTCCTTCACCTAGCCTTGCTTTTATAACCTTGAGTTATGACTGAGTCAAACATAACCCTAATCTCCAAAGTGAACAATTGAGATTAGATCTCACCTCACTTGAGATCAATGGCTATGATTAATTTAATTCGCTAATGCTAATAACTTTAGCATTTCATTCAATTATATTTACTTTAATTGTAAAATGCATTTACTTTAATTAAAGTAAATTACTAAGTTTGAAGGCTTTGGATGACTTCCACACGTCTAGACACTTAGACCTGTGCAGAAGTACTTGTCTGATGCTACAAACATCAACACTCTTGTCATCTATTTGGGCTGCGGCCCTAAGTTGCTATCCCCATGTCACCAAATCTCTCTCCTTGTCTATGCATTCTAGTTCATCACATAAATTGTTGGTATGACGAGAGTGACAAATACACCACAATAAGCTCTGCTACGTCCCCCACACTCACTGAGATCCCATCTTTTTCTCCATCGTTGCAAGAAACATATCTTCATTTTTTAGTGGAGATGTGAACCACGCGACACCCTTTTGCATTCTCTCAAAACATTTTGGGACACTATCCTTCCTTGCCCGTCGTGCCTCCTTATAGAGCTTGACCCCAAATCCCTTCTCACCCATATGACCACACTTTATGATGTCTTTGGGCAACCTTAAGTTGTTTTCTCCTCCCCCCCATCCTTGTGGTTCTTGTCCTTCAATATAGATATCCGACAGACCATGTGGGAGTTGAACACTAGTAGAGTGGTCGATGAGGAGTGATTTCGGGGGGAATTCTTCAAACATGGTATTTATCCTCTTTTAGACTATGTTGCAGGTCTATTTAACCATATTGTTTGCTCGAAATTTCCACAGGCTAGTCTTGCCACACTATTTACTGATAGAAAAATTGGGTCCAAGATTGATCTGAACAATTATAGTACGATCATAGTGGGGTACACTTTCTCCAAGCTCTATGCTATCGCCCTTCATCTCCAACTATCAGAGGAGCTTGATAGACATCACTTGAGGGCTAGAGGGTAGGTAGGTTCTTGTCTTGGACATCAGAGTGTTGACCATATTCTCACCCTCAGAACAATCACTTAGCAGGTGAGACACCGCTCTTGGAAAGTCCTCTCCTGCATTTTAGGATTTTGGAAAGCATTTGACTCAATTCCAAGGGAGTCCCTCTTTCAGTGGCTTAGATACAGTAGCATATCAAAGCTCCTTATTAGTGTCATCATGCATTTTTATGAGTTAGTCTTTTGCTACCTTAGCACGATATATAGGTTATGTGATTTTGTTCGGAGCACTATTGCGGTTAAGTAGGGGTGCTCGATCTCCTTGACCTTGTTTGGGATCTATATTGAGAAGTTGGAGTCCTTCCCACTGAAGCATATTTAGCTTGGGGATGGTTGTTTTATTCATCATATCTTGATCTCCATCCTCCTTTTTGTAAATGATTTGATCCTCTTGGCCTCTATAATAGAGGGCTTATAGAGATAGTTGGATGCTCTATCCAAATTTTGTGATCTTTGGTAGATGATGGTCAATGTTGGTAAAACCAAGGTCATGATCTTCAATGGCTCAAAGAGTGTCCTTACAAACTTCCATTTCTTTTTTTGGGGAGAGGAGGTTGAGATCACCACAACCTATCTACAGGAGGGTCTAGGTCCATTGCTCTCCTCGGGTAAAATTGTTTCCAAATCCGCTTCTAGGACATATTGCCCAAGATGGATCTCATGGACTCTATCATTTGACCCACAAGTCCTTTATGATTCTTTGGGGGGGGCTACCCTGCTTGAGTCAGATTGGGCCAAGACAAAGATTATAATAGCAACAAGAGGGCAATACCCCATGTCATTGTCCATGCAAAGTTTGTGGCCCATTCTTTCTAACTTGAAACTATTTTGAAATTGGTCGTGCTCTTGCATCGTATCTGGTATTTTGCTAATGCAGTTGCTGGTAAGGATTGTTATCCCTACCTTGCTAACTGTGCTTTGGAGGGCCTAACCTCGAACAAGCCTATGGGACCGCTTCATGGTTATTGATTTTTAGGGTTTTTGAGTCTTCTCAGGTTAGTCGACATCTCAATCAGGCGCCTCCCTCCTTTTAGGTAATTTTTGGGTGCCTCTAGATGTCTTTTTCCGAATAAGTAGGAGATGAATGGGATTATCAACGATGACATACATAGGTAGTATATCCATGTCACTTGGCTCGACTCCCCTAGGGGGTTGAAGGCTAAGATGGCATTCTACGTAGAGCACTTCCTTGAGCTAAGAGACAGGTTCATTGTATGATCGCCTTACACACTACGACATTGGATGCTCACACTAATTATCCCCTTGGGCTAGTTTTGAGTGGGTTCACATACACTACAAATAGAGGCCAAGCACCAAATTCCATGGAAGGACAAGGTTTTCTAGCTTTGTGATACATAGCAGATCGAGATGTTGAAGCGCTTTATTTTTTGGTGCCCTGTGTACTTTTGAGATACAGGAGTGGTTCCATTTCCTCTTCAGGGAGTCACAAAACTCTCTCTCCACCTTCTTTTGGTACACTGTTTATGAGGGAGGCATTGGCTCTTTGATCTTCCACACTCAAGGCCTCCCTGCCCCTGTCAAACTCTACTCAGATGATCACATCCTTTTTCACGTTGATTCTCATGGAAAAGAGCACGAAAGCTTAGGCAGACAACAAGACCATTCCAATAGTGTCTAGATTTGGGAGAACCTAAGGGGCTTCCTACCCCAATTCAATAAGACTTGTTTGAAGCTACCGATTCAGATATCGGGACAAGGGTTGTCCTTTCAATAAGTAGCTCTCCGCTTCCATATAGAAGCAACATGCCCCTCCCTAGAGACAACGAGACATTCAACGGACCATTTCTTGTAGCTACTTCGGGCAATATTCTATCAAGAGTTTCTTCTCTTTGGCCTTGGATGCTAGGAGAGGTACATACAAAGAGGTGGATGACTTGTAGAGCAAGGTTCAATTCTCTTCTTTTCGTGAGAGGTTCAGGGGGCATTGATCTCCTAGTATCCTCCTATGAGGCATCCCTCTAGTGCGTTTTTGACTTTGAACCCTTAGCAGTTCTTGTATTTATCTAGTTTTTTCCAAAAGCACTTTCTACCTAGTTTATAGAGTTTAGATCTTAGAATAGATATGCTTTTGGATTTTACAGGAGTGGCCCTAATG
Source organism: Picea abies (assembly GCA_900067695.1). Lineage (NCBI taxonomy): Eukaryota > Viridiplantae > Streptophyta > Pinopsida > Pinales > Pinaceae > Picea > Picea abies. The sequence continues at coordinate 6,888 of CBVK0100830596.1, forward strand.
CTCCTAGAGTGTATTGATATTTGTGTACTAGCAATCCCGTTAACCTATTTGTGGTCATTTGTTGCACATTAATAACATTATGTAGTCTTATCTTATCTTCTTACTTACATCCTATATCTTTATAATGTTGTGATTCTATTTTATAGCTGGTTCCCTATGATGTTTAGTGGTTTATTCTTGTTACTTTATGTAACACCTTGTTTCCCCCAGTCTGTAAAAATAACTATATTGGCCAAGAACTATGGCAAACACAAAAGATGTGAATGTTTGATTTGACGGACCTTTGTATCGAAGGTCGATGAATGTAAATTATGTTATGATTATGTGTTGCATGACTGCTGGGAGGGGGATGTGCTAAAAGAGACCACGATGGCTAATGAGAGGTGGTGGAAGGGACCTGGAATGGTTGCGTTAACTTCCACCGAGCCAGTATCGTACTGGTTTTACTTGCTTAAAGACCAAAGCAACTCTCTGACCCCGAAATGGATTTCCCGTCAGATTGGTAGGTGGGGAGGCTCCTCAAGAGTTAATGAGGGGATGGGGGTGAACCGCCCATCCGTAACAACTCCCAGACCTGATCGCGGATGGGGAAATTCGCGCCACACGCAATCTTGCAGAGAAAAGGCAAGAGAGGAAGTGTGGTAGGGGGGGAGAGAAGAGAGGAGAACGCGCGCGACGGGGATCGCGTGGAAGAACTGGAGAAACTCCAGAAACACAGGGAGTTTTGAACAGAGGAGAAGGAGAGTAACCTTCGTCCTTGACTTCCGTTGAGCCGCCTTGACTTCCGTTGAGCCGGAAGTAGAAAATTGAACCTCAAGCATCGTGGTCTAGCTCGGGGGTGGCTAGTGGTAAATCCGTTTGGAGTCACTGAGCCTACGGTTGGGTGGAAAGGAGCACCCCTCTCAGCAGTCGCGTCGCACCTGGTGTTTTCTGATAAGTGTTTATATCTTGTCTCTTGAATTGAATATCCTGGAACGCATGCTCATGTTTGTACACTCATAAATGGTTTCTGTATAGAAGTGTTTGCCTGGTCTTTTGATCGGAAATAGTGGATGCATGCTTATACTTATATGACCATAATCGGTTTATATATAGAATGAACAAGTTCAGATTTCGAGTCCGTTCCCTAGAGATTTGTCCCATTTACTTGACTCACGCTATGCCCTGTTTGATTTCCCCGAAGGCACCTCCTTCCGGGAAGTTCCCTTGCATTCCAGAGTCGGAGTGAGATCCTTGAAAAGACTACCATTTTAGTAAACCCACGAGTTTACTTCACCCCTGTCACAAAAGTTCATAGCTCGGTTATTTAGGAAGGCTTTTCAGTCTGGTCACCAAGCCTAGGGATAATTACCCAAGAACCCGCTGAAGGATCATGTGATCTGAGTCTGGAAACTTTGTACAAGAGAGAGTGGTTCTCTCAGGTTTTGGTGTTTCGGCGTTTCGACACCCGAGAAACCCAAGGGCAAGTTCCCTTGTATTCGCCAGTCACGAAATCCCGATATGCGAAACCCCGAAATGGTTTAGTGTGAATAGGTTTTGGTGTTTTGTCGTTTCGGCACCCGGGAAACCCAAGGGCAAGTTCCCTTGTATTCGCTAGTCGTGAAATCTCGATATGCGAAACCCCGAAATGGTTTAACGTGAATAGGTTTTGGTGTTTCGGCACCCGGGAAACCCAAGGGCAAGTTCCCTTGTATTCGCCAGTCGCGAAATCCCGATATGTGAAACCCTGAAATGGTTTAGCGTGAATAGGTTTTGGTGTTTCGACGTTTCGGCACTCGGGAAACCCAAGGGCAAGTTCCCTTGTATTCACCAGTCGCGAAATCCCGATATGTGAAACCCCGAAATGGTTTAGCGTGAATAGGTTTTGCTGTTTCGGCACACGGGAAACCTAAGGGCAAGTTCCCTTGTATTTGCTAGTCGTGAAATCCCGAAATGGTTTAGCGTGGAGAGGTTTTGGTGTTTCGGCGTTTCAGCACCCGGGAAACCCAAGGGCAAGTTGTATTCGCCAGTTGTGAAATTCCAATATGTGAAACCCCGAAATGGTTTAGCGTGAATAGGTTTTGGTGTTTCGGCACCCGGGAAACCCAAGGGCAAGTTCCCTTGTATTCGCCAGTCACGAAATCTCGATATGCGAAACCCTGAAATGGTTTAACATGAATAGGTTTTGGTGTTTCGGCACCCGAGAAACCCAAGGGCAATACCCCTCGTCTTCGCTAGTCGCGAAATCCCGATACGCGAAACCCCGATGCGCTCTGTGAATGAGCCCTAGGTCACCGGACAGGGTCTTGTGGTAGGGAGGAGTCTCGAAAGAATCTGGACAACCCATTTGTAGGGACGCGTGGCGAAGATCTAAGGCCACCAGGGTTCTGGACATTAGAGGAATAGGAGTGAAGACCTCGTTAGAAATCCCGAAAGGTGTGTTGGGATTTAATTCGGGCCGTTGATCAAGTCGACGATATGGACCATAGATCCGGATGATACTGGGCTTTCGGGTTCCGAGGATTTTAAAGGGAAAGGAGGAACGCTTGCATCGCGATTTCCCGAATTGCGAAACCCCGAAAGCATTTAGAGGAACAACGCCATGTCATAGGACTGGTCGTATGAAAAGCGACCCAAGGGAGGAGCTAAGGACCTGTTAGACCCTTTTGGGTTTCGGCATTTCGAAAGACAGAGAACAGGGGAACGCTTGCATCGCGATTTCCCGAATCGTGAAAGCCAGAAGCGCCTTTTTGGTAAGGCCTGTGGTCATAGCCAACGACCACATGGGGAAGCATAAGGGAAGGGAGGGTCTACGCTAGGCCCCATAGAAATTCGGGGATTCTGTCCCTCGAGAAAAAGATGAAAAAAAGGCGAAAAATCTTAGTTGCCGTAGTGGGTGTGTGACAAATTGGTATCAACCCAGGTTTCAACACTTGGCCTGCTTGGGCTCATGAACGAGTTGCGCAGAAACTCTATGGGAAGTAATCTTAAAAGAAGTAACCCTCTACCTTAACCCCCTTTATCAAAAGCTGAAGTTAAGAATGAAAATTTCCTATTGTGTGTATGCATTTGAAAAGAAATATATATGAATTATGCGCTGATTGTGAATGAATATAATGTTGACTAACGACAAGTGTTTTTCCTGCACAACAAGCGGACGATCAACCGCGGGAAACTGCAGACGCATAGAATGGAGACGCACCACGAAGTGGGGGATGGCTCCCACAATAGAGACAAAGAGTCTGACGAAAGGAGAGCGGTAGAGACCCCTCTAGATCTAGCTGAGACTGTGAGAAGCCTCATGGTCGAACTACAGAGCTGCAAGGCGGACAACGAGAGGTTGATAAAAGAGCAAGAGAAGCAAACGAAAATTAATGCAGTCTTGTTGCAGAGTTTATCCGACATACAAAGACAATTGCAGCATGGACCTGACACCAGTCACGCGGACCAACGACAGGCAAAGAGAAGTCGAAGCCCACTTGGGATACGGAAACGTGGTCCTTTAAGTGGCCACACTGGGAGGAGCACCTCGAGAAAGGTTCATCCCAGAGATAAGGGACAATCGTCGAATGATTCCTCTGGAAAAGAAACTAGCGACTCGGAGGGATCTTCTAGTAGTAGAACTAGTTCTTATTCCCGAAGAAAACGGAAGAAGCGAAATCATTCCAAAAATCATAATCTCGAAGAATTCAAGAAGGCCAAACCACCCTCTTTCGACGGTGAAATAAAGAAGGGAGAGGAAGCGGAGGCCTGGCTGCTTGGACTAAAGAAGTATTTCAGAGTCCATGACTTCTCGGAAAATTTGAAGGCCTGAGTAGCCACTTTAAACCTGAATGGGAAGGCTTCCATTTGGTGGGAAGACCTTAAGAACGTAAAAGGGATTCACGAAGAAGACCTATCTTGGGAACGGTTTGAGAAATACTTCAGGAAGAAGTATTTGTCGGAAAAGTATTTCGACGAAAAGACTAAAGAATTCTATGAACTCAAGCTGGGGCAACGCACCATAGAGGAATATGTTGGCAGATTCCTCGAATTGCTGAGGTACGTACGCTATATAAAAGCAGAAAAGGCAAAGGTGCAACGATTCATCAATGGACTACCTAAGGACTATCAAAACAGGATTGAGTTCGACGAGCCAAAGACCCTAGAAGATATTATTCGAAAGGCAAGATATTGTTATGAACAGCTTGGGCATCGGACAAAACCTCGTGAAGGCTGGAAGCAGAAGAGTAGTTCGGGATTCCAGAAAAAGGGGTTTAAATCCCCAAGATTTAAAAACTATAAAAAGGACTCCAGGATGAGCTTCCCAAGCCGAAGTGTACACCAGCAGAATTTCCCCTTCCAGAGCGGGAATAAACCTTTTGGATCTACCTCAGGAACGATTGATAACCTGAAGAAAGAACGCTTGAAATGTTGGGGTTGTGGAGAAGAACATCTATTGAGGGACTGCCCACATCGACAACAGAACAGTCGGAGAATTTACAACATTCAAGAAGCTACCATCGTCAATGACGTGGCCAGGAGCGTGCCGCAAATTTATGCAGCCTTGGATAATAAACACGCTGACAACCAAACTTCAGTGGTGGAGATGGAAGGTATGATCACCAACCATCTAGTGTCTATTCTAATTGACCCTGGTTCAAATTTGAGTTATATAGCCCCTGAGGCTGTTGATAAGTGTAAATTACAGCCACATAAACACGCCGAGCCATGGTTGGTACAGTTAGCCACCAACACCAAAAGAAAGGTAATGGAGGTCATACCATCTTGCCAATTCACTATGGGTGAATTCCCCACCCAAGCAACCCTTAATGTATTACCCCTAGGATCGTATGACCTGTTGATTGGTATGGACTGGCTAGCCACATATAAAGCCAGACTGGACTGTTACCATAAAACCTTAGAATGTGTAAGTGAAGAAGGAAAAAGGATAACCCTTCAAGGGATCCAAAAACCTGTCTGGGTGAGACAAATATCAGCCCTTCAAATGAGAAAGTATTGTAGAAAGGGATGTCCACTATATGCGATACAGGTGTTGGAATCAGTTAAAGATGACAAACCAAGCCTCGAAGACCACCCCACACTAAGAGAATAGAGGGATGTATTTCCGGAAGAAGTACTGGGTTTACCTCCGAGAAGGGACATTGACTTCTCGATAGAACTTGCACCAGGAGCGGTGCCAGTGTCTAGGACACCCTACAGGATGAGCACACCCGAGCTAGTTGAGCTTAAATTACAACTAAAAGAAATGATGGACAGAGGCTATATCCGGCCCAACGTGTCTCCATGGCGAGCACCAGTCCTGGTTGTGAAAAAGAAAGACAGTACCCTCCGACTGTGCATAGATTATAGACAACTCAATAAGGTAACCATAAAGAACAAGTACCCCTTACCCCGGATCGATGACCTGTTCGATCAATTGGGAGGTGCTTCCATTTTCTCAAAGATTGACTTGAGATCTGGATACCATCAAGTCCGAATCAAGGGTGAAGACATCCACAAAACTGCCTTCAGGACGAGATATGGTCACTATGAGTTTGTAGTAGTACCATTTGGATTGACCAATGCCCTTGCCACTTTTATGTGCTTGATGAACAATGTGCTCAACAAATTCCTAGACAAATTTGTACTGGTTTATATTGACGATATATTAATTTACTCCAAGAATAGAGAGGAACACGAGGAACATCTTAGACTTGTGCTTCAAGTACTAAGAGAACATCAGCTCTATGCCAAATTTAGCAAGTGCGACTTTTTCCAGAAGCAAATACATTACTTGGGCCATGTCATATCTGAAGAGGGAGTAGCAGTAGATCCTGACAAGATCAGGTCTATCATGGAATGGCCTACCCCAAAGGACGTTTCGGATATCGGATCCTTCATGGGCTTAGCAGGATACTATAGGAGATTTATAAAAGGATTCTCCAAGATTGGTTGTCCAATCACTGCCCTCTAGAAGAAGGGAGCTAAATTCACGTGGACACAAGAATGTGAAGAAAGATTTCAATCCCTGAAACACCTTCCGACCCATGCACTCGTGCTAAAGATCGTTGATCCCGAAAACGACTTCCTTGTGTGCACAGATGCCTGTAAGGAAGGGCTCGGAGGAGTCCTTATGCAAGGAGGAGGTGTAGTCTGCTATGAATCCCGAAAATTGAATGAGCACGAAGTCAACTATGTGACCCATGATCTAGAGCTGGCCGCCATAGTGCACGCCTTAAAAATGTGGAGACATTACCTCCTGGGAAGGAAATTCGTACTTATGACAGACCACTGTGGATTGCAATATTTGTTCGACCAACCAAAGCTCAATGCCAGACAAGCTAGGTGGATGGCCCTCCTTATTGAGTTTGATTTTGAAATCAAACATGTTAAAGGAAAGGAAAATAAGGTGGCCGATGCCCTTAGCTGAAGTATGAAAACAATTCACCTGGCAGCGGTGAGAACCTGCGAGATGAATGTCAAAGAAAGAGTCAGGAATGCACAAGAAACAAACACATTCTTCTAGATCGTGACCTGGTACCTGGAGCAAGAACCCACAGGAATAAAGTATGAAGGCTACCAGATGATAGATGGAGGTCTGCTAACTTACACAAACAGATTGTATATTCCAGATTGTGACGACTTGAAGAGGTTCATAATGGATGAACTGCATAAAAGACCATATGCTGGTCACACAGGATATCAGAAGATGATCACGGCCACTAGGAAACAATTCTATTGGCCTGGGTTAAAGAAAGACATAGCTAACTATTTAGCTAAGTGCCTAGAATGCCAACAGGTTAAAGCAGAACACTGGCACCCAGCAGGATTATTACAACCTCTAACAATCCCGGAATGGAAGTGGGAAACCATTTCCATGGACTTCATCACCGGATTACCAACATCGACCAAACAGAATGACACCATCATGGTAGTGGTGGATAAATTGAGCAAGTCCGCCCATTTTATCCTCGTCAAATCGACTTGCAAGGCAATAGATATCGCCAGCATATTCATGAAGGAGATATTTAGACTACATGGTATGTCTAAAGAGATCGTGACTGACAGAGACACGAAATTTACTTCCAACTTTTGGAAATCCTTGATGGTTGGTTTGGAGACGAAATTATTGTTTAACACAGCCTATCATCCTCAAACCGATGGACAGACGACAAGAGTGAACCAAATATTGGAAGACATGCTAAGAATGCATGTAATGCATCAACGCAAGAAGTGGGAAGATTACCTGCCACTAGTGGAATTCGCCTACAACAACGACTACCAAGAATCCCTGAAGACGAGTCCTTTCGAAGTCCTCTATGGTAGACCGTGCAACACTCCAGTCAGTTGGAGTAACCCCGTAAACAGAGTTACTATTGGACTCGACATGCTGAAAGAAATGGAACAACAAGTGATTCAGATAAAACAGAACCTGAAGGTAGCTCAGAACAGACAGAAAAGTTACGCCGACCGAAAGAGAACTCCAATAGAATTCAAGACGGGAGACCACTTATATCTCAGAGTTAGGCCCATGAAGAGTTCCCTGAGGATGGGAGTTTGTGCCAAGTTGGCACCTCGGTATTGCGGACCCTTTGAAGTTCTAGATAGAGTGGGACCTGTAGCCTATAGGCTAGCACTTCCTCCCATAGTAAAAACACATAATGTTTTCCATGTTTCATTATTGAAGAAATATGTACACGATTCTAATCATATAATTGACTGGTCTGTGATCCAGGTGGAACCGGAGGGAGAATTCTTGCCAGAACCTCAATGCATACTGGACAGAAAGGAAACCCCACTCAGGAACTGAACCATTGCACAGGTCAAGGTGCAGTGGAAACATTTTGGCCCAGATGAGGCTACCTGGGAAATGGAAGATGCCATGAAACAAGCATATTCGATTTTGTTTACTTCTGTACATACACGTCATATTGATAGATAGAACATCGAGGACGATGTTCCTTTAAGGGGGAGGGAATTGTAACACCCTGTTTCCCCCAGTCTGTAAAAATAACTATATTGGCCAAGAACTATGGCAAACACAAAAGATGTGAATGTTTGATTTGACGGACCTTTGTATAGAAGGTCGATGAATGTAAATTATGTTATGATTATGTGTTGCATGACTGCT
>CBVK0100830597.1:0-18214 GCA_900067695.1 Picea abies
AAAGAGACCACGATGGCTAATGAGAGGTGGTGGAAGGGACCTGGAATGGTCGCGTTAACTTCCACCAAGCCAGTACCGTACTGGTTTTACTTGCTCAAAGACCAAAGCAACTCTCTGATCCTGGAATGGATTTCCCGTCAGATTGGTAGGTGGGGAGGCTCCTCAAGAGTTAATGAGGGGATGGGGGTCAACCGCCCATCCGTAACAGCTCCCAGAACTGACCGCGGATGGGGAAATTCGCACCACACGCAATCTTGCAGAGAAAAGGCAAGAGAGGAAGTGTGGTAGGGGGGGAGAGAAGAGAGGAGAACGCGTGCGATAGGGATCGTGGGGAAGAACTGGAGAAACTCTGGAAACACAGGGAGTTTTGAACAGAGGAGAAGGAGAGTAACCTTCGTCTTTGACTTCCGTTGAGCCGGAAGTAGAAAATTGAACCTCAAGCATCGTGGTCTAGCTCGGGGGTGGCTAGTAGTAAATTCGTTTGGAGTCACTGAGCCTACGGTTGGGTGGAAAGGAGCACCCCTCTCAGTAGTCGCGTCGCACCTGGTGTTTTCTGATAAGTGTTTATATCTTGTCTCTTGAATTGAATATCCTAGAACGCATGCTCATGTTTGTACACTCATAAATGGTTTCTGTATAGAAGTGTTTGCTTGGTGTTTTGATCGGAAATAGTGGATGCATGCTTATACTTATATGACCATAATCAGTTTATATATAGAATGAACAAGTTCAGATTTCGAGTCCGTTCCCTAGATATTTGTCCCATTTACTTGACTCACGCTATGCCCTGGTTTGATTTCCCCGAAGGCACCTCCTTCCGGGAAGTTCCCTCGCATTCCAGAGCCGGAGTGAGTTCCTTGAAAAGACTACCGTTTTAGTAAACCCATGAGTTTACTTCACCCCTGTCACAAAAGTTCATAGCTCGGTGATTTAGGAAGGCTTTTCAGTTTGGTCACCAAGCCTAGGGATAATTACCCAAGAACCAGCTGAAGGATCATGTGATCTGAGTTTGGAAACCTTGTACAAGAGAGAGTGGTTCTCTCAGGTTTTGGTGTTTCGGCACCCGGGAAACCCAAGGGCAAGTTCACTTGTATTCGCTAGTCACGAAATCCCGATATGCGAAACCTCGAAATGGTTTAGCGTGAATAGGTTTTGGTGTTTCGGCGTTTCGACACACGGGAAACCCAAGGGAAAGTTCCCTTGTATTCGCTAGTTGCGAAATCCCTATATGCGAAACCCTGAAATGGTTTAACGTGAATAGGTTTTGGTGTTTCAGCACCCGGGAAACCCAAGGGCAAGTTCCCTTGTATTCGCCAGTCGTGAAATCCCGATATGTGAAACCCCGAAATGGTTTAGCGTGAATAGGTTTTGGTGTTTCGACGTTTCGGCACTCGGGAAACCCAAGGGCAAGTTCCCTTGTATTCGCCAGTCGCGAAATCCCGATATGTGAAACCCCGAAATGGTTTAGCGTGAATAGGTTTTGCTGTTTCGGCACACGGGAAACCTAAGGGCAAGTTCCCTTGTATTCGCCAGTCGCGAAATCCCGATATGTGAAACCCCGAAATGGTTTAGCGTGAATAGGTTTTGGTGTTTCGGCGTTTCGGCACCCGAGAAACCCAAGGGCGAGTTCCCTTGTATTCGCCAGTCGCGAAATCTCGATATGTGAAACCCCGAAATGGTTTAGCGTGAATAGGTTTTGGTGTTTCGGCGTTTCGTTACCTGGGAAACCCAAGGGCAAGTTCCCTTGTATTCGCTAGTCACGAAATCCCAATATGCGAAACCCCGAAATGGTTTAACGTGAGTAGGTTTTGGTGTTTCAGCGTTTTGGCACCTGGGAAACCCAAGGGCAAGACCCCTTGTCTTCGTCAGTAGCGAAATCCTGGTACGCGAAACCCCGATGCGCTCTGTGAATGAGCCCTAGGTCACCGGACGGGGTCTTGTGGTAGGGAGGAGGAGTCTCGAAAGAATCTGGACCGCCCATTTGTAGGGACACGTGGCGAAGATTTAAGGCCACCGGGGTTCTGGACATCAGATGAATAGGAGTGAAGACTTCGCCAGAAATCCCGAAAGGTAGAGTGTCGGGATTTAATTTGGGCCGTTGATCAAGTCGACGATCTGGACCATAGATCCGGATGATACCGGGCTTTTGGGTTTCGGGGATTTTAAAGGGAAAGGAGGAACGCTTGCATCGCGATTTCTCGAATCGCGAAACCTCGAAATCATTTAGAGGAACAACACCGGGTCATAGGACCGGTCGTATGAAAAGTGACCCAAGGGAGGAGCTAAGGATCTGTTAGACCCTTTCGGGTTTCGACATTTCGAAAGACAGAGAACAGGGGAACGCTTGCATTGCGATTTCCCAAATCGCGAAAGCCAGAAGTGCCTTTTTGGTAAGGCCTGTGGTCATAGCCAACGACCACATGGGGGAGCATAAGGGAAGGGAGGGTCTGCGCTAGGCCCCATAGAAATTCGGGGATTCTGTCCCTTGAGAAAAAGGAGAAAAAAAGGCGAAAAATCTTAGTTGCTGTAGTGGTTGTGTGACACTTTAGCTCTAGGTTTTTTATTATAGTCTTACAATTTGTCATCACTAGTTTCTTTCTAGTGTCCTAGAGTGTTTGAAAAGTTTTGGTTGATTGTTCTAGGCATCCTCCTAGGGTTTTGGAGTCCGACCCTCTAAGTTCTATACTTTGCCTTGAGGACATCATTAGATTGTGTATTGGCAACTTCTTTGTGGTTCATGATTTGACATGGATAATTCCACTCTCTTCATCTTCTACATCCACCTCTTTTTTTGATATGGGTGCATGATCTTCCCCCTCCTCTTCTCATTTTGGACCTGCATTTGTTGAGTTGTAGCCTTTTGTCTTGTTAATCTAGGGTTATGTTTTTGTTCACTTCTCCCATTCATTACTTTAGCTTCTTTTAGCTTATGCTTCACCTTTTAGTGTTTCGATTATAGGAGTTGCTCTAACAATTTTAAAGTGTCTCACTAGTGATTGTACTTTTGAGTCTCATTGACCTACCTTTTTGGTCATTAGTGAATGTTAATAAAATTATCTTATCTTATCATATCTATACTTGACCTACCAGTTCTATTTGTCATTAGTGGACATTATTATAATTTCATTTGATCTCAATTCTATAATATTTACACGATTTTAGACGACTTGTCATTTGGGTCATCTTTGAATTGGGTTAGATCCTTCCCGAGTTGATATACCCTTTGGCTCTTTGTCTTTTTTTGTGATTTTTATTTCTTCTGGCAACTTTTTTCCTTTATTATCATACGAGCTTCTAGTAATAGCATCTTCTTTCTACAAAATTCTTGGTTCAATGCTTTTGTCTTTAGCCAATAATGATCGTTCTTTGCACACTTTATTCTTGGGGTAATCGCTTTGTCTGATCCCCTTTGCCATGCTCATGGTTCATTTGTAGAGGCTTCTCGACATCTTCAGTCTTGTGGCTATCTCTTTAGACTATTTGCCCCTTTTATGTACTCACTAGATGCATGCGAACTCCATTGTTGTCTAAACAGGACTTGCATTGGGCTATTAGAGTGGACATTTACAGACAATTCATCTAGGCCACTTGGGGCACACCTTCTAAGGGTCTCTACTCCAAGATGGCTTTCTATTTGGAGTGCTTTTTGGAGATGAGGGACGACCTTATTGTTCATCCTCCATAGATGCCTAGACGTTGGGTGCACACCCTCAATGTAGAGTTTTTGAGATACCTGCACAAAAGATCTAGCTAACAATGAAGCATACACAACATGAAAGGGTGTGAAGAGAAGAGACAAAAAACTGGAGGAAAGAATGAAAGAATTTCTATTAACTGAATGAGAAAAATGATACAATACAAGTGAGATATTGTGTATCACACAACTAACTTGCCATAGTAGTAAACTGATGCACATTAGGAGTGTTCTAGAGAGATTTAACACACACTGGCAGTCACTGGAGTCAACTGCCACCTAGTCCTAGTTAACTGGTCCGTGCAATCATTAGTTAACTGAGTCACATGTGTGGAAGTGAGAGAAACACATGCAATTGCTGGTGATAAAACCGAGGTTGCCATGCATGAGTGACTTCCACTAGGCTAACTGAGTGTAATAGACTCTGAACTGAAGAGGATGCGTTCTCAACATTGGACTATCAAACTTAGGAAAATAATTCTAGGTGAGTGTGTAATATCTCCAACACCCCCGCTGAATACTACTAGGGAGTATACTATACATAATGAATGGGTTTTGGCAATAGAGGCCATGTTAGGTATGTTGATGTTTTGGTAGCTGCGAGAGTTATTCCCTCCTCGACAACTTTTCTTAGAGAAGAAGAATATTCTAAGAAGTCAAAGGAAGACCATTTTACAGTTGAACAACACCCCGAAAAAGAATAAAGTAAAATAGAAGACTACAGAAGAGAAGTCGACCCACAAGAAATAATAATAAAGTGGAAATATAATTTCCAAGAAGAGAAGTCTGCCCACAAAAATAATAAAGACCCAGAATAAGTCGGCCCCAGACAAGCGCCCAGATTAGTATAAATACTAATCTGGCTCAGTTCATTTGAACAGTCAGGCAATTCTCCTTCTTCAGTGCGACAAGCGCCCAGATTAGTATAAATACTAATCTGGCTCAGTTCATTTGTACAGTCAGGCAGTTCTCCTTCTGCAGTGCGCACTAGGCAGTTGCAGCTGTACTTCCGCTATTTCTGGTTTCTAGTTCTCTTGGAGAGTGCGCCCACTTGGGGCAGGATATTCTTGGTGGTTCTTGGTGATGTCTCTTGTGTGCTACCCTGGAGGAGTTGTGCTAAGGTTGTGTGGTGCTGCCTAGTTGCTTTGTGCCAGTTGTAGTTGCCAGTTGTGCCAGTTCTGTGGTGTGCTATCTTGCTCTAGTGATGTGACTATCTTGTGCCAGTGCTGTAGTGCTGCTCAGTTGTCAACCCTCGCTAGGGTTTGACAAGAAGATAAATATTTGTTATCGAGGTTTCTTCTTGTTGGTTTGCTCTTGTGAATAGAGCTTGTTCATGGTTGTATTCGAATATTGGAAAGATTCTCTCTAAGAAAAGTTGACTGGGTTTTTCCCCCATTTGGGGTTTTCCCAGGATAAATCTTTGTGTCCTCTTGTGCTTGTTTATTTGTTGCTTATATATTTCAGTATATGATTATTGAATATTAAAAGAAGATAAAAATGCTATGGTAAATATAATGTTAACGAAACTAATGAAAATCTAACATGGTATCAGAGCAGGTTTCCTTCAAAACAGTCTAACCACTGGAAGGAAGATCGTGAGATTTGCCACATTATTGAGATCTATAGCGACACATGCAATTTGCCACTGCACTGTTTTCTTTGTCAAGCTTGTTGAGCACTTGTTATAAAGTCGGTTGGGACAGACTCGTCCACCACTGATCAACTCGCCCTACTCTAGTGCACCTATTGCACTTCTCAGACCGACTTTCTGTCAAAATTGAATTTTTTAGGGTTTTAGGCTTGTGGACATTTTCTTGGACATTGAACCTTCTGATTCAGATTTATAACTTTTTCTTATTGATGTAATGTCTCAAATTAGAAGACAAAGCTGGATGGTGTACTTGTATATAAGATGAGGGTGTTTGCAGGAGAGGTACACTTGGTAAAAGGACATTTATCCAAGCAGTGGCAATAGATCCAAAAGGGATCTTAGAGCTAGTGCACTCATAGGAAGCCCAAGAGTTGGAGGCAACCTTGACGATGTCTCCTACAATATAGAACAACTCAAATGGGACAACAACTAGACTTTAGGTTTGATATTTTATACTGTTGTAGCTTAAGTAAGTGTTGTAACTAGAATAACAATCTTTAGAGTTCTATTACTGCAGACTCCACCACTGATCAACTAGCCCTACTCTAGTGCACCTATTGCACTTCTCAGACTGACTTTTCGTCAAAATTGAATTTTTTAGGGTTTTAGGCTTGTTGACATTTTCCTGGACATTGAACCTTCTGATTCAGATTTCTAACTTTTTCTTATTGATGTAATGTCTCAAATTAGAAGACAAAGCTGGATGGTGTACTTGTATATAAGATGAGGGTGTTTGCAGGAGACGTACACTTGGCAAAAGGACATTTATCCAAGCAGTGGCAATAGATCCAAAAGGGATCTTAGAGCTAGTGCACTCAGAGGAAGCCCAAGTGTTGGAGGCAACCTTGACGATGTCTCCTACAATATAGAACAACTCAAATGGGACAACAACTAGACTTTAGGTTTGCATATTAGGTTTGATATTTTATACTGCTGCAGCCTAAGTAAGTGTTGTAACTAGAATAACAGTCTTTAGAGTTCTATTACTGCTATTGCTATCAAATGTTTAGTAACACTTAAATATTGTTGGTATGATGATCATTAAGTAAAAGCTCATTGTTCAATATTAATGATGCACTTGTTTACAAGATAAATTGATCTCCTCTAGGAGATGTTGTTCTTGTTTCTTGTTCCGGGCAGGTTACCATGGAGGAATGATTGGTCACAACGCTGCAAGAGTGTTGAAGAATGTCGTTCTTATTGTATTTTTGTTTTGGCTCTTGTTCTAGGCAGGTCACAAGTAATAGCTCTGAGAAGGAGCTAATGTGACGATTGTCCTCGTTCTTGTTTTTATTATTATTATAAGAGTATTATTCTTGTCTGTTGTTTTCCCTTGTTGTTGCTCTTGTTCCGGGCATGTCACAGGTGATAACTCTGAGAGGGAGCTATAGTGACGGTTGCAAGAGGAAACATATTAGATGGTCTCTCTAGTTTGAGACATGGAGCAGACTATCTAGATAAGTTATATACACGATCGTATACATCCATGTACTGAAGAAGAAGACAACGAAGTTAAAACCTTCTAACAAGAAGGGTACATTTGCGGGATACAAAGTATCTCATATGCAGATTGATTGTAAGGAGCAGAAGGCTCCGAAGATGAACGTGTAGATCCCTCTAGTTCAATTGATCACTCTTCAGATCATTAGGAAGAGTTAGTAGAGCAAGAAGGGCCTACCCATAATCGTTACAGTGACCAGGAAGAGACCAACATGGTCCCGTGATACTTTGCAGGATGTAAAGGGGATACAGATATATGGTATTGATGAGCCATATTATGAGGAAGAGCAGATGGCTCCATCAATGGTGAGGCAGGCGGCCCCACCAAGTACTCGCTCAGAAGGAGCAAGATTTTAGAGGGAGTCAACCCTCAAGATCCAGTAGGGAGGAGCAACCTCCCCAGGATAGTTCATAGGAGATCAAGCTTTAGAGGAGGTCAGCGCATGCAGAGGGAGTAGATGGCTTTAGAGTTTATATAGACTAAGAGGGAGTCAAGCTTCAGAGGGAGCATGCAGACTTAGAGTGAGCCTGATATCAGAGAGAGTCGGTTGACTCAGAGGAAGACCTGATCATTCAAAGGAAGTTCCCCCTCTAATTCAGGTGGGAGAGAGAGACATCTTCCAGGATTGACAGATAGGTGCCATGAGTTGTGGAGGCTAGATCGTAGCTTTAGAGGCTTCTAGGTGATGTGAGATCTCCTGGGAGGATTCCCTTGTTTCAGTAGACTTTGCTATAGTGATAGAGGAGGAAGCCAGTCAAAAGGACTGGGATATGGATTTTTTCCTTGGTTGGAAGACCAAAAGGGAAGTTAGCGGTGACTTCCAAGTTGATCTAGAAGATCAAGCATGCTGCAGATGACAACATAGAGAAGTACAAAGAAATATTTATGGCTAGAGGATTCTCCCAGAAAGAGGGAGAAGATTATGACGAGACACATGTTCTAGTAGCATAGAAGAAGTGTACATAGAGCAACCACAAAGATACATGAGGAGTCTCATGTCTGCAGATTGAAGGAAGCTTTGTACAAGCCCAAGCAGGCACCCAAGGCATGCTATGCCAGATCAGATAGTTATTTGATGAGTTTGGGGATGGTTGCCCATTGATCCTATATGTGGATGACCTTTTTCTTACAAGGGATGAGAAACTCACAAATGGGTGCAAGAGGGAACTCACTTTAGAGTTCGAAATGAAGGATCTGGATTTGATGGGATTGGAGGTGTGGGAGAGACCAGATGAGATTTTCCTTAGCCAAGGAAAATATACTGTTGAGATCCTGCAGAGATTCAGGATGATGGACTACAAGTCCATGGCCACACTAATGGTGACGAATATGAAGCTCTGGAGTGATTCATCTTCAGATTTGGTGGATCCGACGATGTATAGACAGTTGATCGGATCCTTGATGTACATGGTTAGCACCGGGACGGATATATGCTTTGCAGTGAATACCTTGAGTCAGTACATGGTTGAGCCTAGACATGTACATTGGATAGCAACAAAGCATGTGTTGAGGTACTTGCATGGTACGGTTGGATATGGACTTGGATATGTCTCGGATGGAGAAGTGAAGCTGCAAGGTTATATAGAAGTGCAGTGGATTGGAAAAAGCACATTAGGATTTTGCTTCTGACGTCAGTGGCACTCGGTACAACAGAGGCAGAGTATATAGCAACCAATGTTGCACGCTGTGAAGCAGTGTGGCTTCGGAAGTTGCTTGCAGGGTTATTTGATCTAGAGTTGGAGCCAACTTTGATACATTGTGATAATCAAAGTTGTGTGAAGCATATAGAGATCAAATACCATTACATCCGAGACATGGTGCAGAGAGGAGCTGTGGAGCTTCGATACATATCCACAGAGTAGCAGATAGCTGACATTCTCACCAAGCCCCTGTCTAGAGTGAAGTATGAGTACTTCAGAGACAAGCTTGGTGTGATGTAGAATGTCCACCCTCATTGAGAGGGAGGTGTGTTGTTTTTCCTCCTGTCAGCCAACCCCCTTGGCCAAGGGTTCCCTAGATCAATCATGTGAGGTGACCGAGGGGGTAATGCACTGCCAGACCCAATGAGAGAAGAAACATCACACATAGTCGTGAGGACTATGGGAGTAGCTTCATGCTACTTGATGAGACTATAACTATGGCTGATGGCATTGTAGTTGCTGTGTGCTACTAGCCGATTGTTGCATAGTTATAGAGACATGGACTATGACTATGGATGATGGCATGGTATTAGCTGTGTGCTACTGGTTGATTGTTGCAGAGTCATAGGGATTGCAGACTATGATTATGGCTGATGGCACGGTAGTAGCTGTGTGCTACTAGTTGATTGCTGCATAATCATAGAGATTGTTGGACTGCATGGTGGTAGCTTGTGTAGCTACCGGTTGATTGCAGGATATGACTATGGCTGATGGCATTGTAGTAGCTGTGTGCTACTATTTGATTGCTGCATAGTCATAGAGTTTGTGACTATGGTTGATGGCATGGTAGTAGCTGTGTGCTACTAGTTGATTGCTGCATAGTCACATAGATCATAACTATGGCCGATGGCATGGCAATATCTTAGTGCTACTAGTTGATTGCTGCATAGTTATGAAGACTATTGGACTACATGGTAGTAGTCTTACGACTGCAAGTGGATTGCAGATTATGACTATGGCCGATGACATGGTAGTGGCTTAGTGCTACGAGTTGATTGTTGCATAGTCATGAGAGACTACTGGATAGCATGGTAGTAGCTTATTGCTACTAGTTGATTGATATGTTTTTGTGACAGCATGGTGGCAGCTTTGTGCTGCTAGTTGATTGTTGGAGAGCATGGTATTAGCTTAGTGCTACTAGTTGATTGTAGCATAGTCATATACACTATGGTAGATGATGGAGCTATTGATGGCATGGTAGTAGCTGCGTGCTACTAGTTGATTGCAGAGTAGTCAGTGGACTACTAGATGAAGACATCGTGGAAGAATACCTCCCTAGCTAAGTGGGAGTGTTGATGTTTTGGTAGCTGCGGGAGGTATTCCCTCTTGGACAACTTTTCTTAGAGAAGAAGAATATTCCAAGAAGTCAAAGGAAGACCATTGAACAGTTGAAGAACACCCTAGAAAAGATTAAAGTAAAATAGAAGACCACAGAAGAGAAGTTGACCCACAAGAAATAATAATAAAGTGGAAATATAATTTTCAGGAAGAGAAGTAGGCACAAATAAATAATAAAGACCCGTAATAAGAAGTCGACCCCAAATAGGCACCCAAATTAGTATAAATAGTATACTAATTTGGGTTAATTTATTTGTACAGTCAGGCGGTTCTCCTTCTGCAGTGCGCACTAGGCAGTTGCAGCTGCAGTTTCACTATTTCTGGTTTCTAGTTCTCTTGGAGAGTGCGCCTCACTTGGGGAGGGATATTCTTGGTGGTTCTTGGTGATCTCTCTTGTGCACTACGTCTGGAGGAGTTGCGCTAAGGTTGTGTGGTGCTGCCCAGTTGCAATTGCTGTTACCAGTTGCCAGTTGTACTTGTTCTGTGGTGCACTATCTTGCTCTAGTGATGCGCCTATCTTGTGCTGGTTTTGTGGTGCTGCTCAGTTGTTAACCCTCAAGAAGATAAGTATTTGTTATCAGGGTTTCTTCATTGTTGGTTTTCTCTTGTGAATAAAGCTTGTTCACGGTTGTATTGGAATATTGGAAAGATTCTCTCTAAGAAAAGTTGGCTGGGTTTTTCCCAGGGTAAATCTTTGTGTCCTCGTGTGCTTTTTTATTTGCTGCTGAATATTTCAGTATATGATTATTGAATGTTAAAAGAAGATAAAAATGCTATGGTAAATCTATTGTTAATGAAACTAATGAAAATCTAACAAGGTACCCATGAACAATGCAACTAATGAACACTGAAATAAAGTGAGGAAAGAGGGAAAACCTCATGGGAACCCCCCCCTCAAAATACAATGTATCAAAAGAAGAGAGAAACAGGTGAGATCCAGCATGTGGCAGGTAGACAGTCTCCAAAACCAAGAAAAGATGACAAATGAATGAAGCATGATTCAATGACAACAAATCATAATCTGCTTCAATGAGTGTGTTGAAGCTGAAATGTTGTAGCTGATACTAGTTAACAACAATCAGATCTCTCCAAACATTAAGGTGCTAGCCTACACCAAGATGGTCGAGCTAGCCAGAGTGCTTCCAAAACATAGAAGCAAACACCATAAAAGTCATCATAATAGCGGTGAATGGAACTATAAAGGCATCATAATCAATCAAGTCAAGAGCAATGAGAATGGTTCCCATTTATCGTGGATGAAACACATCTGTAAGATGTCCTCAAACAATGGCTCTAATGTTGCCATGACCAATCATCAATCCAACCACAAACAGTCCTTGGAGTTGGTACCTTGCCAAGTTGTTGTTGTTGTATACGCCTCTTCATCAATGAGTTGAAAGAAGAGGAACTGGCAAAAGGCCATGGATACCTGACAGGAAGACAATGCTGTCTTTGATCATGATGTTGAGGATGTCGATAAGTGGAGGATGTAGACCTTGTAGTTGACGCTGAAGAGTCTGTTGCTGCTAAAAACTCTGATGTTGGTGCCGAAGAGTTTGTTACTGGCAACTATAATGCTGAAGTTGGTGTCGAATCTGGCTGTGAAAGCTCCAAAGTTGTATCAATAAGAGGTGTAGGTGGTGGCTGCTGTAACTCAACAATAGAAGAGTCATCTTGTGTGATGGACTCTTGTGCTGGAACAAATTGAGTCTGAATGGCAGAAATATCGAGACAACTTGCTACTGGCAATGAAGTCCCAACAAAACCAAGTCTGGATTTTGCTGGTCTCATCATAGGATGAATGGGATGTACAATCCCCTGTCCATTCTTACCAAGGCCACCACTATTGTATCCCATCCGATGCATCAATTTTGACCCAAAACCACAAGTGTGCAACTCAAAATTTTGTGAAAGGAAGCTCAGTAGTGGTCAACAATGCAAAAGCGACATTAGAAGCAAGAGACTGTTGTAGATCTTTTTGCAAACAAGCAATAATATCTTCCTTCTCTTTTAAATCAGCCAAAAAATGTTCATTGAGAAGAGTGAATTTCTCATCCATCTCATTAATGTGGGTGGTCCACCTATCAATTTGAGCTTGATGCTTTTCCATTAGACTCCAAATGAGTTCAGAATCCGTGGAATAATAGGTATACATGTTCTGAAGACAAATCTTGGATCTCTCTTGTTCACCTCGAAGTTTGCTAACTTCTTTGACAAGTTTTAAATTTAAACTCTGAAGGGTCGAGATAATTGCATCTTTGTCCTCCATTACAATGATTCTCTCCCAATGAATGATATCAATGAGATATACCTGTCGGAGTAGCGATATGAGGTTTTGCTGATCCGTTGCATGCAACTATAGATCTGATAAATCCGTTGTGTCCCCTAAACTACGATGTGGGTATTGGAGATTTTTGTTGAGCGTGAGAATCCATATGTGTTGTCGAGTAGTGTTGACTGCTGGTGCGAGACAATCTGTAGCGTCTTTCAGTTGGAGGTGTAGGGTCTGTCCTAGTGCAATGCATCTCTCTACAAAAAATCAGATCAACCCGAATCGTGGATTTTGAGATATTGCTGATGGATCTGTGGCAACTATATATCTGATAAAGCAATTTTATCTTCTAAACTACGATGTGGGTATTGGAGATTTTTGGCGAGCGTGAGCATCCTTATGCAATGTGTCTCTGTACCAAAAACTAGATTTACCCATATCACAGATTTCGAGATATGGTTGACGGATCTATGGCATGTTGATCTTGGAGAGAATGTGAGGCGTAAGAAGGATTGCCGGTGAGTAATCCATCTTTCTTGCTGCTTTGTTCCGTCTTCGGTACCTGCAAAAGAGTGCTGGTGATGATCCTTGCTAGTGGCCTGTGGGTTCTGATACAATTTAGAGTTTTTGAGATACATGCACAAAAGATCTAGCTAACAATGAAGCATACACAACATGCAATGGTGTGAAGAGAATAGACAAAAAATGGAGGAAAGAATGAAAGAATTTCTATTAATCGAATGAGAAATTTGATACAATACAAGTGATATACTTTGTATCACACAACTGACTCGCCATAGTAGTCAACTAATTCACATTAGGAGTGTTCTAGAGATATCTGACACACACTGACAGTCACTGGAGTCAACTGCCACCTAGTCCTAGTTATTTGGTTGATGCAATCATCAGTTAACTAAGTCACACGTGTGGAAGTGAGAGAAACACATGCAACTGCTGGTGATAAAACCGAGGTTTCCATGCATGAGTGACTTCCACTAGTCTATCTGGGTGTAACTGATTCTGAACTGAAGAGGAATATCCTATTTTGTAGGGGAATATTCTCTAGAGAGAATATTCTCATCTAAGGAAGCGTTTTCAACATTGGACTATCAAACTTAGGAAAATAATTCTAGGTGAGTGTGTAATATCTCCAACACTTAGGATCCCCCTAGGTTAGTTTGAATGGATTTGCACATACTCCATGTAGAGACTAATCACTACTTCTCGTGGTTGAATAAGACCTGCCAATTTTGCCACTTATAGGTATCAAAGATGGTACATCTTATTTTTTGGTGCCCCTTATACTATGAGATCAAAGGTAGACATTACTAGCTAATTCCGGACTTTGGGCCTCCCTTTCCATCTTCTTTCACTATGATGACTAGAGATGCTTTGCTGTCTTTGTGAGATAGGTGCTGAAGCATATATCTCAGTGTTTATAGATCTTGCATTGGTTGGAGACCTTATGGAGGATCACTTCATCTTTCCTGTTTGCTAGGTCCAATCGGAGCAACAGATTACAAATATAGAGCTAGAATACGGTATACCTCAGAGCTTGGATCAGTCACGACTTGTGTCTCTTCTCAAGTTTCCCCCTCAAAGGGTTGATCAACCTTTTTGAGACTGATAAGGAGCCACTACTCCATGTCCCAGGATGTATATCACCATATTAGTAGACAAACCCAGTTTTGGGTGACTTCGGAGTTGGGCTCTCCCTAGCATACTCCTCCTTTTGTTTAGCGAAGTTGCCAGGTTTCTCTCAGGAGATTCTTCCAGTCAACCTCAGATGCTAGAAGAGCTGTGCTCCCTCATTCTTGTGCTCCCTATAGGATCATACAACTATGTCCCCTTAATTGTGGTCACTCCCTAGAGGATGTCATCCGCCATTTCATAAACCCCTTCACAGTGCTTGACGATTTTGATGATGTCAAGCCCTTATCCCGGTCCCCTCACTCGGCCCGAACCACTAGATCCAACAGGCCTTGACATTCTCTCTTGTTCAAAGTAAGATTATCAGTTTCTAGCATTTTTATTGTACCAACACCTTATCTTATAATCTCTTAGCTAGAGATTTTGCATCTAGTTTCTAGCTTGTTCATAGATCGTAATATCCTTTTGCTTTCAACCTTGTTTTGGGAGATACATTGGCACTTCTACTTTGTGCATGTAGTGGATGTACTTAGTGCCATTGACTTACTTTTGTGGTCTTTTTTACATCAATACAATTATCTTATCTATCTCTGTCCCAGACAATCGAGTGTCCTTCATTTTTTGTGTCTCTCTTTCGTACCAAATTTGTGATTTTGTGTGAATCTTGCTATGACACCATTTTATGTCTCGTCTTAATAATCTCCTTGGTTAGCAATAATTATCAAACAGTAAATTTTATTTCAATTGGAATTCATGAAACTGAGAATTGCATGCTAAGGTCCCCTGTCCATTATCTATCAAGTTGTTGTATAAGTGCACCTTCAGAATACTCTACTACAGACAGGTTCTGGATAAACATAGAGACTGAATTCCCAATAATAAATGACTCATATGTTAAAAAGGGAAATACATAATTGCTGTTCGATTCTATATGATTGACCCTGTTTATTTTCCTACTCCGCATGGATCTATTCATTACTTTGACCTATTTGATTTATTTCTCAATTGACCTATTTTGGTCATTTGGTCCTCTATTTCTTCTGGTTGATCGTCATGAGAGTGCATTGGGTTCCAACATTTTATAATTCATGCATGTACAAATATCAGCTACAGAATATTTGTCAGTTACAGTTTGTTATATGTCTGATTATCAGTTTATGATGAATAAGTGAAATTTCTTGATGTTACTGGTCACTGTTATTTATGACTTTTGAAATCTCACCCCTTCATATTTGTGCGGCACTTGGGTTGTGTGCGCGATTTGTTTTCATGTGCTGTGTTCATGTTTCTTTTGTGCTTTATATCATGTTATTGCATTAGTTGTGGAGGTGTATGCGATATAATTGTGCATAGGGTTTGTGCAGTGTGTTGTTGTATTGACTGTGCTGTTGTATGCATGAGTATTGCTTGTGCTGCGTGGGTACTTTTCTTGTGATGCACTTTTGTGCTCTATGGAGAGTGTGATGTTTGTTGGGCAGTGCAATTCAAGTATGAATGGGAATTACACTCTTAGAGGACTGTTGTCCTTCACTTGCATTTTTACGTGATATTTATCAAGCTTCGACAGAATCCTTTTTGTTCTTCGTATGTTTCTGTCATTGATGCCTGCTTTCTACTTATTTTGTGTGCATTTTACTTGCTTCTTTTGGCTCCTATAAGTATTAACCTGGCTGCTGTCTGTATTTCAAGTGGCAATCAAACCTGGAAGACGTGTTAACACATTTGCTACTAGTGGCAACCAAGCCTTGTCACTTATTTGCTAGTGCCAAGCCGTCATTCCTTATGTGTACAGTTTATTGTACTAAGTATTGTAGGGCTAAAATACGAAGTTTAGAATGTCGGCAGTATCTATTGATATAATCTTTACAGCAATGTTCCACTGAGTTTTTGAGACGTGGGGATGCTGGGGTCTCGAACACAGGGGACCCTACCTGAAATACAAAAAAAATAAATTTAAATCTATGATAACTGAGACAAATTATATGTAATGTATAACATGTTGATGATTATTCATTGAATCAATCACAAATCTGAAATCTGATACATAACAATGTATCACCAACATACATAATAAATCGTAAATGATATATGTGATGATGTCAAAGGGAGTGTCCAGGTGGCCCCATTTTGTCGGGAAGTGTTCCATATTGTGTTTCCTTGCGTTCCAACGGATAGGGAATACGGGGGAGCATTCCCATTGGAATACCTAAGTCCCGAGAGTGTGTGGAGCACGGGGAGTGTGTACCCAACCCTTGGGCATGTGTCGCCGTGTAATACTACTTTATAGTATCTTGTTATTCATTTTTTTCTGATCACAAGAGTATTGTTTTGTGGACTTTATGACCTGGCTGTAGCTTTCCCAGCATTTTTGTATTAAATTTTGTGGCATTATTTGATTTAGTTCTGTTTTTATAATTTGTTCACATTTTATAGTGTTTGTCTGTGACTTTGTGTAGGTGAATGGGACTCTTTGGGACCTGTCGAGGCCTCTAGAGGGAGACTGTCAGTTGAAATTGTTCACATTTGACACCAATGAAGGACGTGATACATTTTGGCATTCTAGTGCTCACATCCTTGGGGAGGTAGGTGTTGCAAGTGTTGTCCAATGTTTGAGTCCATATGGGGAAACATTATAATTAACTCTGTTGTTTTTGTCTGATTGTCTTAATCTTTTTGATTTAACCTAGAAACAAGGCTTGCATCTAGATTTCATTGTACTGTGTCTAATGCCAAACCAATTAGCTATAATGTCATCATGGGTTTTTTGAAGATTCAATTTGCAGCCTTTAGTTAATTTCCTTGCTATCTATGGTACTTGAAAGTTGAAACACTAAAATATGGCATAGATGATGCTTTGGAGGCCTGAGTACAAGGACTTGAGTAGATCTGTTAAATGCATCCCTTTTGTGCTACTTAATTTGGACTGCAGGGAGTGAACATTGCAAAGGGGATTAGCTTTATGTTTTCACAAGGCCTATGAATTTCCAAGACAATCAAAATGTTTCAGGCTTAATACATGTTCAGTAGCCTCAGTTATGATCAATCTCAAGAAAATTCATGATGTTCCTGCTTCACTAATCTAAATTTGTTTCTTTGTTAATGGCAGTCTCTTGAAATGGAGTATGGCTGCAAACTGTGTATTGGACCCTGTACAACTCGAGGAGAGGTAAAGCCATGTAGAGAAAAATAGATCAACATGAATTTTAATTTTATGGGTAGATGAAAATGAGTTGGACATTTTGTAGTTTAAAGCTAACAACAAACTATGAAACTTATGCTGATTTTTTTGTTGGTAAAATGGAAATTTATATCAATAGAAGATCAGAAAGGACATACCTGAGGATGAGAGTCCTCTCAGATTCAGATCTGCGAAGCAAAATATCAAATATATAATAAAAGTTCTGTCATAATTCAGAGAGAAGCATTGTTTCTTATCAAACAAGACAACAGCCTATGAGAGCAGGGAAAGAGGGTGGTCTGTCTTCCAACTGTTTGTCTTTGCTACCCAATTCTGCATCTTT
This sequence comes from Picea abies, assembly GCA_900067695.1. Lineage (NCBI taxonomy): Eukaryota > Viridiplantae > Streptophyta > Pinopsida > Pinales > Pinaceae > Picea > Picea abies. Next base: position 17,328 of record CBVK0100830597.1, read on the forward strand.
GTCCACTTTGATAAAAGGGACATTAGCCAAATGAGACATCTTTTTAAAGAAGGCCTCCTGGAACTTCCTTCTCCTGTAATTCTTCCACCACTCCCTCCCGAATGAGAAAGGAAGCAGCGTAATAGCAGGTCAATACCGAGTTTGAGTTGCCTCTGGGTGGTGACAGAATACCAGGCATAATCTAAAATTGAATTATACTCCTTCATCCTCTCAGCTTCCTTATTAAGTCACTCCATGAACTCTTACTGTACTTAGGCTTGAGTCTCTGCCAGCTTCTTGACATGGTCCAGAAGAGATCTTTGGTTTCTCCTGCACTTTGCTTCAGCTCATAGACGCTCGTCCTCAGATTTCTGTATTTATTCCAGTGTTTTAAAAACCGGTGAACCGGAACCGGAACTGGCCGGTTTGACCGGTTTGATGATCGACCGGTTCAAACCGGCCAATAAACCGAACCGGTCGGCCGGTTTATGACCAAACCGGCTGGTTTGGCCATGTGGGATGTGTTTTCTGATGATAAGGGTTTGAACAACAGTGTTGAGTTGGCATTAGCCAACTTGGATTTTAATGAACTAGTGCTAGAGCCGGTCACTTTTGATGATGGTGATCCTCTTGAGGGGTCATCCTCGAGAGTCCACATCAACAAATGCACGGATTGCATTGGATATAGGGGAGCAGGAGGAGGATGGAGGAGAGAGCAGTGGTAGTGATGCCAATCTTGATGATTATGACATGGAGGACTACTGACAGTCACGACTCATGAACTATGAGATTCTTCCATCTACGGTTCTAGTATCTACCCTATGGCTATTTTGTATTTTTCATTGGCATTTCCACCTATCGTATCAGTGACTTATTTGATGTTGTAGCGGCCATTTAGAGCCTCCTTG
>CBVK0100830601.1:0-18575 GCA_900067695.1 Picea abies
TGGTGGGAAATGCCTCCACCCCTCCTAATCATAACTAGGGTCCACACCCTACAATGGAATATATAGTGGCACCATGTTGCTGAGAGTTTTGTCATCGTCTATTCGGTTTTGGATAGTCTTACCACCTGAAATCCTGCACTGGTCCACATATCATTGCAGTGCATCCAAACCAATATAATTTCACATACAAATATTCATACCATATTGTTTCTCAGCCAATGGTCATGACATCCACTTTCATCATCATTATCCCTTGGCTATTTCATAGCCCATAACCTGTAGATTAGTCTGTAACACAAACTCATACATTTCTATGCATTATCATCATGTAATTGCATACAACCATAATTTCAATTCGGTATCCGCGTATCAAGAAATTTAACATCAAAGTTTTCAAGTTAGAAATAGATCTCATACTATCCCATAATTCAATTAACAACACCCATTCATAAACTTATCATTTACAAAATAGATTGCATCATATCCAACATCATTCTATAGCATTTAAACCTTCATAGGATTCTCATTCACACAATATGTCGCATCATATCCATCATCATCAATAACAATTAGACATTCATAGAATTTACATTCACATAGTAGATCGCATCATATCCATCATCATCAATAACATTTAAACATTCATAAAATTTACATTCTCACAATATATCGCATCATATCCATCATTATCCAAATACATTTAAACATTCATAAAATTTATACGTCTTAAAAGTTCAAGTGTATCATTTAATAGTTTCACTTGTGAATAGAAAATAAAAGTGTGTAGGCCTTAGGTAACCCTGGTTGTCTAAGTCAAAAGGTGGTGTTACATACACCCAACCTTCAAGAAACATATTCTCGAGGTGGTCAAAAAAGTGAGGGATAGTCTCGTCGTAATGTCTCAGCGTCTTCCCAAGTAGCATCTCCTAGACTATACTTGTCCCATTGGACCTTAAATTGGTCTACAAATGGTTCCTGAGCCGTCAGACTCTATGGTCCAATATGCATAACGGTTCTACCATGAGAGTTCTCATGTCTGATACCTGCAGTTCCTTCCGATTTAGTTTATGTGATTCACCAGCAACATAATGACGTAAAATAGATACATGAAAAACATTATGAGTTTTATGCAGGTGGGGCGGAAATACAAGACAATAGGCAACGTGTCCAATTTTCTCTTGGATTTTGAACAGTCCTATAAATCTAGGTGATAAATTTTTCCCCTTTTCGAACCATATGGTACTCTTGTTAGGCCTGATACGAATGAAAACCTAGTCTCCCACTTCATAACTTCGGTCGGTCCTGTGTGCATATGCATAACTTTTCTGCCTATCATGTGCTTCCTTTAGTCTCTGCCTAATCTGAATCACCTGTTCCTCCATCCCTTGAATCAATTCTGGCTCAACTATTACTCGGTCTTCTAATCTATCCCAACTCAAAGGCGTTTTGCATGGCCTTCCATATAGAGCTTCATAGGGTGGCATTCCGATGGAGCTATGAAAACTGTTATTGTAGGAAAACTCTACCAAAGGTAGGTACTTCTCCTAATGGGTTTGATTATCCATGAAATACATCCTAAGCATGTCTTCCATGACTTGATTTAGTCTCTCAATTTTCCCATCTATTTCAGGATGATAAGTTGTGCTTAAGTTCAACTGAGTCCCCAACGTTGACTACAAACTTGTCCAAAACCTAGAAGTGAATCTGGAGTCCCTATTTGAAATGATCTTATTAGTTATCCAATGCAAATGGATGACCTCACTTACAAACACATGTGCCACATCAGTGACATTGTAGGTGTCTCTAACCGGAATAAAATGAGCACTCTTGGTTAACTTATCAACTGTCACAAGAATGTCATTCTGTCTATGATATGTGAGTGGTAACTCCACAAAAAAATCCATAGAGATGACTTCCCACTTGGACATAGGGACATCATGTGGTTGTAGGAGGCCTGTCGGGTGGTGGTGGTTGGTTTTCACTTGTTGACACTCTAGGCATTTGGCAACGAAATGGACTACATCGCACGTCATGCCTACCTAGAAGAAAAGCTTCCTCATGTCTGCATACATCTTCTTCACACTCGGATGTGCACAATAAAGTGCTCTATGGGCTTCCTTCAGTATGATGCTTCAAATATCCCCATTTTCAGGGATGTAAATCCTTCCCTGATATCTTAATAGTCCATCTGCTTCTCGACTATATCCTTCATACTTTGGATCTAATTGCCTCCCACTTTGGAGTTTGAAGTAACCTTTAAATACCAACTGTCTCCTTGGACTTGCGTCAACACACGTTCCCTCATATTGACTTTTAAGGGTACCAAGGAGAAGACACGTGGTATCCTACTCAAGGCATCTGCGACCACATTTTCCTTTCCCTTGATGTATGAAATACCAAAATCATACTCACTCATAAGCTCACTCCATCACCTTTGCCTGACATTCATATCCCTTTGAGTGAAGAGATGTTTTAAACTTTGATGGTCCATTTTGAGCTCAAAGTTTTTCCCCACAAGATAGTGCCTCCAAAGTTTCAGATCTAGCATTACAGTTGCCAACTCTAAATCATGAGTAGCATAAATATCTTCTTGTTTCTTCAACTTCCTTGACGCATAAGCTATCACTCCTCCATCCTACATTGGCACGACCCCCAACCCTTTCTTTGAGGCATCCGTGTAGACTGTGAAGTCCTTTTCCATATCCAGCACTCATAGAATTGGCGCACTAGTTAGTAACCTCTTAAGCTCAATGAATGCACTATCACATTCTTCTTTACATTCATACCTGACCCCCTTGCACTGCAAAGTGGTGATGGGTTTCGCTATTTTTGAGAATCCTTCCACAAATCTCTAATAATAACCTGCTAGCCCCATGAAGCTTCTCACCTCATGGGAAGTTTCGGCACTGGCCACTCCATAATGGCCTTTACATTTTCTGGGTCCATAGAGATTCCTTCATCGAAAATGATATGACCTAAATAGTGGATCTCTTTCTAGAAGAAGGAACACTTCGACAACTTCCCATACAATTTGTTCTCTCTAAGGCAGGACAACACTATTCACAAGTGTTCCTCATGTTCTCTTTCATTCTTGGAATAGATGAGGATATCATCTAGAAATAATTGAACAAAATGGTCTAAGTACTTCCAGAATAAGCCGTTCATGAGGCTCATGAATACTGTTGGCGCATTGGTCAATATGAAAGGTACTACGACGAACTCGTAATGTCCAAACTAGGTTCGAAAGACAGTTTTAGGAATATCGCCTTCCTTAATTCTTAACTGGTGATACCTTGATCACAAATCGATCTTTGAGAATACCATTGCTCCTTTCATCTGATCGAAGAGGTCATCTATTCGCAACATTGGGTACCTATTTTTCACTGTAGCACGGTTCAAGTCCTTGTAATCTATACACATTTGTAAGGAACCATATTTATTCTTTACAAAAATTACTGGTGCACCCCAAGGTGAGACACTGGTTCTTATTAGCCCTAAGTCTAGTAACTCTTTCAACTACATTTACAACTCACAAAGTTCTGGTGCTGTCATCCGATACAGAGTCTTGAAAATTGGTTCTGCACTAGGTTTCAGCTCAATAATAAAATCAAGTTCCCTCTCAGGAGGTAACCCTGGTATCTCATTCAAAAAAACATCCTTAAATTATGACAATACCAGGTACTGATCCAAGGAGGGTCCCTTCCTTTCATTCACTACTTCCACTACATATAGTCAACACCCTTGCCTCAAGCATCACTTAACCTTCATAGTTGAGATAAAGAGTAATGACACCCTTCTTCGTACACCCTCAATCTCCATTGGCCTTCCATCGTCGTCTACACAGAGAACACTTTTTGTGAAACAATCTACAAAAGCTCGATGAGCTTCTAACCAATCCATTCCAATGATTAGGTCATACGCCCCAAGAGTAGTGGTGTATACCTTCAAACTGGTAGTACACACTCCCGGGTCTACTATACAATTATCAATGCTAGGTCCTACAACTTGTTTTTCCCCCGAAGCCATCTCGACCTGTTTAAAGTCATCATGCTCGTAGGCTTCCAACCCACTCTTTTCTAATGTAGATGCTGAAATGAAACTATCTGTAGCACCATAATCAAATAAAAATTTTACATTGATATGATTTAGCGTACCTGATGAATCCACCGCCATGGATTGATGTTCAGCCCAGAGATTATTAACTGTTGCATAAATTTGGTGGTTGCTACTTGCTCTTCCCATCAGGGCCTTTCCTTATCTATGCACAAATCGCGATTGTAACTCTAGGAAGTCACGCTGGTAGTGGGGTCCTCCGCACCCCCAAAAGGTAACATGGTGTTATCGTACTAATTGGTAGGTGCAGACACTAACAGATCTCCCTAGATCCACCTGGATCTAGAACAAAACAGGACAGGACATGACTCTTTCCCTAAGTTTTGACCATTGAATTAGCTAGTAGGAAGGAACAAGTAACATACCTTTATATCACTTCCTAGGGTCTCTGTTGCTCCCTCTTTGCTTCGGTGCTCTCGTGAGGTCAAGACCAAGACAACCCAAACCAACCAAAGTGAAGATAGCACAATATATTCAACTGTCAACTTATGTGTATGATCAAGGAATTACACAATAAAGTGAGAATAGCTTTATGGGAAAGGGACATGCCGTTGTATCATATTAATTGAAAGTAAAGATTACAACCTGATCGCCTTAATGTCACAAGATTCCTTTCAATGGTTCCTGGCTCCAACACACACACTTGCTCAATCCTTGCATGAAGAAGATCAAATCCTCTTGATAGACTTGCTAGAGTCTCCAAGCTACTGTTCAAGCTAAGTCCTTCACACAATTCTTTCACCAACTCTCCAATGAATATTGCTTAACCTTTTCCATGAGAATTCCCTCAATATATAAGAGAGAATGAGATAGTTACTTGGATAAGAATGATCCCACAATATCAGTGAATCTAGTACAAGGATAACTATTCGAATGCCAACCCATTCTTCTAGAAGATTTCTTTCTAGAAACATCGAGAATTCATATTTTTACATGCTTTAGGATGAGTTCGCACCCTAGCTATTCAACACAGTGCGAGAAGTTCACACCCTGGCTTAAGGAAGCCTACGAGAATGGGTCATTCCCGCACCCTAATATATTAGCGGCCTGCGAACCTTCTTCAAAAAGGAGTTTTCTGGGAAGAGATGAAAGTAACTTTTCTCAGGAGAAAGTTCTTATGAAGATCTTGAGTACACCATCATCAATACATCATCATGATGACCAAAATCATGGGTAACACATGGGATTGAACTTGCGCACTGTTATGTGACTATCTATGAAATGAGTTCCTTCCCCTGGAACCTCTGCTCCTACTAGTTTCTCCCTGAGATGGTCATGGACCTGCCTGCGTCGTTGGTGATGAACGAGATGCTGCACTCGCTACCATTGAAATCCTTATGGCTACTGTCCTTGGTGCAACTCTGTTACCATATGGAGGTGGCCTTGAGCCCCCTCCCCTAGGAAATGTCCTAGGGGCCTTCCCCATGAATCCAGGATGATGCGAAAAGGTCGGTCTTGTACCTCTAGTTAATTTCATGTGTTCCTCTGCATAACGTGCATTTTCCACAGCTTCCTCTACTGAAGACGGTTTCCACATCTGCACCATAGACCTTATCTTAGGGTTTATCCCATAGACGAAGCGTTCTACCTATTGTTGGTCATTATCCATGTATGAAACATATTTGACCAATTCCATAAAACTGATCTCATATTCTTCTACGGTTCTGTTTCCCTGTACTAAGGCATGAAACGCTCCTACCTGTTGTTCCTCATAGTAAGCTGGTAGATATTTTCTTCGGAACCTCTCCTCGAAAAGTTCCCAAGATACAGTGTCTCGGGTAAGATGCATTTGCCTTTCCAGATTGCCCCACCAGTTCAAGGCACTGTATCTCAACTAAAAAATTGTTATCTTTTCCTTTGAGGTGGACACATAGTCCCTTAAGGAAAAACACCTTGTCATGCATTCCATCCATGCTTCTGCGCATTCACTGGCGTGACCCTCGGCAAAATATGGAAGTTTGATCTTCTGCAGTTTTCTCGTGATGTCTTCAAGTGGAGGTACTCTCCTTGAATCCCTCGACGCTTCTGGATTACCCGTTATATATGGTGGGGGCTCCACTTTGGTCCCTTCTAGTTGACGCACCTCATTTATGGCCTCCAAAGAGCGTAGTATGAGAGCTAGTTCAGGCGATGGTGGTGGTGGCGTTGGTGGTCCTTGCGATGATGCCCCTCTACCTTGATTCCCTCGAGTCCTAACCATCCTATATGATTTAACCTGCATCAACCAAAGTTGTCAGGGTGAGTTCAAGGAAATTTCACATTTGTGCAACTTAACTAAAAAACAGGGTTAGGTGTAAGTCGTTTTTTTTACTTGTTTGTAAACAAACATTACTCTCTTTAGGGGAGGTGGCTAGGTTAGGGTTAAAGCATATAAGTTTGATGTCTTTGCCTAAGAAAACTATTGACCCTCTCCCTGGTAGTTATGCTATCATTGTACCATACTCTCCATAGTGCATCAGATCCCTTATATTGTGCTTTCTATTATACCCCTATTCTACCCTAACTATTTCCCATAACCTGCATCAAACTCCCTCTACTCTATAAGGACTTTTAACCTGTAAATTATAAAGTTACACTATTACATTCATTAATCAAGGAGATATATATATATGATTAATAATCATAGGTTTCAAATCCATTATTAACATTAAAAAATTATAATGTTAATACGTTGTTCACAATACGCTCACTTGCGGGCTTGGTGCTTGGCTCTGGCTGGTGGACTTGAATGGAAGGGCATGACGCTTGGCTCAATGAGTTGTGTGCATGGTCTCGTGAGCTTGGTGCTTGGATAATTAGAGATTATACTTCAGGATGGTACTTCATTACTATTGATCATTGACTTATTTATATATATAAATTTATTTTGTAAAGACTCATGTGTGGCACATTGGTGGTTGGTTGTTTTCCAAGGCTTGGACTATGGTGAGTGGTTGTGGGTTCAAAACCCATGGACTCCAAACTTATATTTTCTTTTAACTTTATTATTATTATATAATTATTACTATTAATTTTTTTTATTAAAATGTTTTTAAAATTTATCTAAATTTAATTTAAAAATTAATTCAAACTACTTATTTAAAATATAATACTTTAGAATTTAACACTAAAAAGAAATATAAAATAAATAAAAAATAAAATAAATAAAAATATGGGCAGTGGGTGATGAGGCCCATGTGCCCTCCCAGGCTCTTATTCCCCCCTAAAACCCTAATCCTCACTTCCCCTAGTCATTTCTCCATCCTGCAGACCACCTCTGCCTCTGCCTCTGCAGCTGGAGGCTGAGGGTTTTTTTTTTGTTTTTTTTTTTTGTTTCTCTGTTTTAAAAGGCACCATGGCTAGAGGTCTTCGAGTGTGAGCATGCTAGCCAAGTCTCTGATATCAAATTTTTTTTTTGCATAATCTTAGATTGTCTCTTGGATTTGTGTGGCTGGTTGTTTCGGCGTTGTGTTGTAGGTTCTTGGCTTGGTTTGGACGTCGACCTGGCTACCGATCGTGGGTTCAAAACCCATGAGCCCCCGCCCCCACTAATTCTTTTTTTTTTAAGCTGGGCATGTGTGTAGTATACTGTGCCTAGTGTAATACGTTGTACTTGGACGCATAGTGCTAGAGAACCTTCTTTCATGGTTGATATGGCCTGGCCTGGGTACTGGTCTTAGCACATAGTGGAATAACAACCTCCCTCGTGAGCTCTTGCATGTAACTTGTGTTTGTGCATGCTGCCTTGTGCTATGGACTTTGATATGGTGTAGCTCTCGGGTGCTTGGCTTGAGTACTTGGATATTGGGTTTCCAATACAATAATTTTTTTTTTCTTTACTATACAACATGGGGTTCCTGCCTTTGGCCATGGCGCTCGGTCTTGGGCACTGATTTGCTAGCGCTTGTACATTGGGTTTGTGTATTGTGTTGACTTATATAATATTGCTTCGTTAGATGACTTGTGTTTGGTATGGTGCAGTGGTTGATGCGTATGTGCAATGAAACGCCCATTGTGGGCTCTTCCTCCATGCAACTTGATGCATGGCGCTTGGTGTGTGGCTTGTGATGGGGCTGGCGCTTGTGCATTTTCTTGGTTCTTGCAGGCTCCTCCCCATGGCTTGGTGAATGGTTTGCGGGCTTGCACCTGCGGGTTTCATTGGTGGATTGTATAAACAAAACATATCGACGTGTTATGAACAAACAAAACTTTGTAGAATCCTCTTCCTCGTCGAGGGCTTGGCATTTGGTGTTGGGATTTTTGTTATGTGTTGGTGTAGGTTCTTGGCTCAACAATTGTGGGCTCAGACAATTGGATATTGGACCTATGGGATTGATGGTTTTTTTTTTTCAGTGGCAATGGGATTTATTTTCATATAACACGCAGTGTGAATGCACTGTAAGTTTGATTTTAGCTGATGGGCATGGTATCGCAGGGCTTGATTTTGGTACGTGGCTTTGGTGTCTAATGACTTGGTTTAACACTTTGTGCATTGGCTTTGACTTGGCTTGTGGTACTCCATGCATGTGTTGTTTGTGGCCTTTGGTTTGCGGCTCCTCCCTGTGGCTTGGTGCATGGTCTGATGTATCATGGGCTTGGTACTGGGCTCTGTGTCATGAGCCAAAGTCTACCCACTTGTGGTCTCTTCATCCCTGTGGCCTGGTGCCTAGCGCTGGGCTCACTGTCCATGGTCAACAGATGGAGATTGGGTCTCATACCTAATAAATTAGACTCTCTTAGACTCTCTTTGGTTGCTTAGCGCTTGGTCTCGGATTGGCTTTGATATTCTTAGTGTGATCAGCTTGTGGACTTGGCTGGAAAATTGGAGATTAGGCCTTCAGGTCCAATACTTTTATATTTATTTTTATTTAAGTTTTGGCCTCACGTAGTGCATAAGAGATATGCCCCTCACGAGCTCTCCTCAGCTTAATTCTTGGTATTTATACCTAGCATTAGGATTTCATATGAAAATGAATGATTTGGAAAGTGGGCCTCGACCCAATAATTTTATTGTTATATTTTTTTTTTGGTTCATTTCAATTATTATTTTTTATTATTATTAATTTTTTTTTTTTTTTTAAGATGCATAAATACAGGTATGGTAAATCCGTTCATGGGAGTTATGAAGGATAGATGGAAACAATAGCCGAGGTAATGAAGCCAGTATATTCGATTGGGAGAGGCTTCTCATTCAAGCAAGTGAGTTGTATTTATGGTAGTTATCAAATCTGGTATTCAATCCATAAGAACCGAACCTTATACTAAATTTCTATTGGATTTTTGCAGCAGATTGTTGATTGCAGGTGATGGCTTGGTTTAAAGCTTAGGTGCTACACTTTGGCGCTACGCTTTGGCTTTATTGGCTACTTTGTTTTGGTTCACAGGCCCATGACAACGGTATTATCTAGGTTATGCTTCATACAAGACCCTCTAGGGATCTCAGATGCTCGCTTCTTGGTTTTATTCTATTTTAATAGCTTTGTATAGACTTCTCGTCTCAGACACCATCATAGGGTGGATTTTGTAGTTTGGAGACTACGTTTGGAACTTGTTTTTTTTTTATCAAGATTATCAGATTCATCCTTCAGGAAAAGGATATCAAATTAAATACATAAGTACATGTATTATTTAGAATATGTAAATCTTCTTTATACTTGAAATAGAATTTAGGGGTTTTTTTTTGTGTGTGATATTGGCATGCATTGTTTTCAATGCATATACAATAGTGATAATACTAATAAGAGTCATTTGGAATAACAACAAAGACATGAATTATGAGAAAAATAAGGGCTATTCCATTCACATAACACTCGGATTAAAATTGAAATAAATCGAAAGACTTGAATTAATATTTGTTCTTAAACTTTACTTGGGTTCCTGAATTTTACTTGGGAAGGTCCATAGGCCCTAAGTGTTAGAACATGGCTCTGATACCATGTGTAAGGTCTCTATCCCCACAGAGCCTTATAAAACACAAGCTAAAATAATGAATAAAAACAAATTATATCCTATACAATTTAATCATAACTTATAATAATTTATTATTCAACATAAATTAGATTTATTGACAGCATGAAAATAAGCTTACGTAACAACCATATAACACCACATATTCACAAAAATACATAAATAAACATACCTCCATCTGATGCTAAATCCCCGATCTCTGGTTGTCCTCTCTGCTGCTCTGCCCAAAATTCTACCCAAAACTAAATCTTCCTCCCTGCCAGCTAGGAACAGAGCCTGTCCATCTCCCTAGATCCAGGATTCCATGAGGATTCCTAGCCCCCTAGCCCAAAAATCCCAACAACCTGGTGCACCCCTGTAACATTCCACCCAAACTCCCAAAATCAGAACAATATCACAAACAACAAAATACAATCCTTCTCCCTCGATAATGCTTCCTCTCCCAAAATTTCATAATCCCCTCTCCCGCAGGCCTCTGCCCCCTCATATCCTTCCCCATTCACCGCCGCCTCCTTCATTTAATGCGACCCACCTTATCCCTCCATTTACTACCTTATCCCTCCATTTAATACCCTATCCCCTATCATACGCAAAGTTTTATAATAAATAAATTAAAGTTATTAAGCCTTTAATTCTTTAGCCAAACCTTAAATGTGTTAATTAATCAATTAATAATTAATTAATATTATTATTAATAAATAATCGTTATTTAACTAATACACACTAGGATAGTTAATTATTTAATTAACTATACTTGATAAACCATATGCAACTATTTAACGAGGGTTGTTACACGAGATCTTAGTATTTGGAAAGATGATTCAGAGAAGAAGGACCTGGAATCATTCTATTTTGGATAACTATGATATTTATTCATGAATCAAGAAGAAAAGTTCCTATAGCATTGTTTAGCATTTTTTTTAATATCCATAATTCTAACAAAATGGTAGCTTGAACATTTTGCAGAATTTGGGGGTGTGAACATATCAGTTCAGTATAAGAATGTGTATTCAATAAAAAGATGAAGGAGAGGGAGCTTCTAGCCATGATAAAGAGGCCAAAGGTCAAAATATCAGTGTTGGTAATGCAGAGACATAATCCAATGGACACCAGGCCAGAGGGGAGTAAGAAACATTGATAGAGACTGTTAGAAGCATGAAAGTAGAAGTGTAAATTTACAAAGCAGACAATGAGAGACTCATGAGAGAACAAAATAAGATAAATTCTCAAGTGATGCAAAGCTTAAACCAATTGCAGAGGAAAACAAATAATGGATCAAAATCAAAACAATAGGAAGAGGGAAGATTTCATGGAAGAAGAGATGATCGTAGAAGAAATGGTTATTCAATAAGTGATAGAAAAACTCATAGGAATCACTCACCTTCCTATTCAACAATGTAATTTTATGCATCTGAATATTCCATAAGTATCCCAGAGGTGTCTTCTGTTAGGCATCAAAGAAGGAGACATGAATTTGACAATTTGCAAGGAGAGATGAGGAAGCTTAAGCCACCATCCTTTGATGGTGAAAGAGGAAGGGAAGATGATGTTCAACCATGGTTTCTTGGATTCAAGAGGGATTTTCAATTGCATAACTACTCAACAAGCCTAGAAGCCAAAATTTCCACATACCATTTACATGGGAAAGTTGATATGTGGTGGGATCGGCTAAAGTAGGTTGAGAACATTAATGAAAGTAGGATCACTTGGAAGCAAATCAAGAAATATTTTCAGAAGGAGTACCTTTTAGAGCACTTCTATGACAATAAAATGCAGAAGTTCTTTGAACTCAGGATGGGCAGTATGACCATGGTAGAGTATGAAAATAATTTCATGGGGTTGCTAAAGTATGTGGGGTTCATAAAAGACGAGAAGGTGAAATTATATAATTTTTTAAGTGGATTCCCATCATTTTATAAAGAGAATATTCAATGTGATGAACCTTGGACCTTGATTGAGACCATCAGGAAGGCTAAGTACCTGTATAAGTAAGAAAAGGGCAGAGAGTCCATGCAGAAAACTTGGAAGGATAATAAGAAGGAGAATTTTGATCATAGGAGGAAGGGATTCAAACCTATGTAAATGTATTGAACCTGGAAAAAATAGATCTAGCTAAAAAATACTACACACATTTGCAAAGAGAAATTAAGAAAGAAGAATAAGGAGAGAAAGAATGGAAGAATTCTCATTAACCGTAATGTATAATGAATAATTTACATGTGATATATTCTATATAACTCAATCAATGTGCATTGGAAGATAACCAATGCACCATAGTGGTGGTCTAGAGTGATATGGACACACACCAATAGTTACGGAAGTGAAGTTCCACCTAGTCTAGTTTCTCAGGCAGTTACGGGAGTGAATTGCCACCCAACTGAGTTAAATAGTCAACTAGTCTTCAGTTAACTGACTGAACATAGTGTAGTGAGGAGTAGATCAAGGAATAGAGGGTAATTCATCAATCTGGTGATGATCCCAAGGAAAATGAACATCATCATGGTGATGATCCCAATGTTGCATGGTGACAAAACCAATTCAACATCTAGACTCAACTCAACTAGTCAAACTGAAGTGTCAATTGAAAGAGAATATTCTCTAGGTGGAATATTCTCCCCTAAAATATAGGATACTAGATAATGACTAATTATTACTAATAAACAAGGAAAAACCTTAGGAAAAATAAATCTTGTGTGTGTGTGAAGTAACTCCAACACCCTCCTTGAAAATCACTATGGTGAAAATAAAGAATGGGTCCCAACAACGAGGCCATGTTAGGTACCCAAATACAAAAGATACACTAAAATAAAGTGAGGAAAGAGGGAAAAACTCATGGGACAAACCCCCTCTCAAGGTACAATGTATGTAAAAAGAAGAACTACAGTTACTAGGAAACTGTGTCCTTCACTCCAAGACAACTTCCCAGAGAATGGAACTTCTGCTCAGTAAAGGTCTTGGTGAAGATTTTTGTTATGCTCAAGGACAAAACTATAGGTTGATGATCCCCTCATGTAATAATTCCTGTATGTAGTGCATGTGGATATCAATGTGCTTCGTTCATTGCCTCTAAACTGGATCTCTGTAGAACTTTAGATTTCTCTAGTTGTCACACTAGATCATGATCGACCGATGAAACTGAATTCCAAACTCAATGAGAAAATGTTGTAGCCACATAGCTTGAACGGTTATGTTAGCTACCCCTCTGTACTCTGCCTCAACTGAAGATACAACAATGGCAGCTTGCTTCTTGCTTGACCAATAGATAGGGCTAGAACCAAGACTGAGTGAGTAACCAGATGTGGACTTGCGATCAATGTTATCGCCAACCCAGTCAGAATCAGTAAACCCGATGAGATCTAATGTAGAGTCTACTGCATAATGAATCCAAAAGGTGGTGGTGCCCTATACATATCAAAGAATACACTTTGAAGCCTTCCAATGTAGCTCATGTGACTCTTGCATGAACCTAGAAACTATGCCAACTGCATAGGAGAGGTTTGGTCTGGAGTGTGTGAGATACAACACGCTCCCCACTAGTTGTCTATACAATGTGTTTTAAACCAATGGAGTCTCCCTACCATCCTCAAGTTTGATTCCTGATTAGAAAGGAGTTGGAGCAGAATTGCAGTCTAACATGTGAAATATCTCAAGTAGATCTCATGCATACTTGTCCTGAGACAATGTTATTCCTGATGTATCCTGACTGATATCGATTCCAAGGAAGAATTGTAGGGGAACCATGTCCATCATAAAAAATATGTCATGTAGAATCCTCTTGACTACATAAATCACTAAAGTTGAGCAACCGATGATCAAAAAACCATCAACATACGGAACTAAGAGTAGAAGTGAATCAACCATCCTGAGAATGTAGACATTCAGGTCTGATTTACAGTGTACAAAGTTCTATGAAAATAGGTAGGATTCCATCTCGGAAGACCATGAACTCGGAGCCTGATTGAGGCCATAAAGAGACTTCTTCAGTCGACAAACCAAAGATGAGTCTTGCATGAATCGTTGGGGCTTATCCATATATATCTCCTTAAAGAGTTCACCATGGAGCAATGAATTCTTCACGTCCATACGATGGAATTCCCATCCCTTGGCTGCCACAATGGAAAGTGCCAATCGTATGGAATCCATCTTCGCTACTGGAGCGAAGGTCTCATCATAGTTAATACCATGCACCTGCTGAAAGAATTTGGCAATAATCTTGGCTTTGTATCTGCTAATCTGTCCATCCACTATGATCTTGGTCCTTTAGACCCATCTGTATTTGACAAGTTTCCTCCCAGAAGGAAGGGGCACCATATCCCAAGTCTGGTTCTTGAGGAGGGAGTTGTACTCCTCCTGCATGGCAGATTCCCAAAAGGGATTTCCAACAATCTTTCCATAAGACTTTGTATCTAAAGACTGAACCAAGAAAAAATTCCTAGAGGGAAATAGTTCAATAGCAATGAGTGCAACAAGAGGCTCCTCAAAATCAGATTGATTCCTCCTAGTATCGACTAGATCACCAGATCCCCTACATCCTAAAGAGTAGTTTGTGCCCACTTGGGTCTTTGATCTTTCTCTACAGCTGCATATGTATGCTTTGAATCTGCATATGACTATATTGACTCTAAATATGAATCATCTGAGTCCTTTGAATCATAACTCTCATCTGAATAAGAGTCGGCATTTGCATGCTCATCATCTCGGACAAATGGAAGAATGAAGGTGTGTGCATGCGATTGTTGAGGTACATGTGAGACACTTTCCTCAAATTGGAAACTATGCTCAATGATGAACCAGTTCGAGGAAAGATAAATAAACCTATATCCCTTCACATTGTTAGGGTATCAAACAAAAATACACTCAGTGCTCTGTGGATCAAGTGCCTTCCTCCTTTCAGAGGGAATCTGGGCCATGCACATGAACCAAAAATGTGAAAGTGGGTCACTTCTAGTTTGAGGCTGCTCCAAGCCTCGTAGGGAGTATTATCCTTGACATATTTATGGGGAGATTTGTTTTGGATGTATGTTTCACAATTAAGTTCTTCAGCCCATAGTCTCTATGGTAGTGAATTTGCATGAAACATGCAAGATGCCATCTCCTTTAGAGATCTGTTTTTCTGCTCAACAACTTCATTTTTCTATGGAGTATAGGGAACTGTGTGCTGCAACTGA
This sequence comes from Picea abies, assembly GCA_900067695.1. Classification (NCBI taxonomy): domain Eukaryota; kingdom Viridiplantae; phylum Streptophyta; class Pinopsida; order Pinales; family Pinaceae; genus Picea; species Picea abies. The sequence continues at coordinate 15,228 of CBVK0100830601.1, forward strand.
ATCCCCACCTCATGGAAAATATCATGGATCTCATGATTGACATAGTCTCCCCTGTTATAAGTTCATAGGACTTTGATCTTCTTTCCAGAGCCTATCTCAACCAGGGATTTGAAATCTTTGAGGTGTTGAAAGACCTTGGTTTTTTCCTAAGAAAGTAGATCCATGTAAAACATGAGAAATCATCAACAAAAATGAGAAAAAATATCAATTTTATAATGGAAGGATGTGGAAAAAGACCCATAAGGTCATTGTGGATCATATATAAAAGTGCATAATATCTCTGAGACTTTCCTTTGTCAAATGTCTCTTGAGGGTGTTTTCCGAGAACACATCCCTCACATACTCCCTTAGAGAAATGGATGCCTGGAAGACCATCAACCAATATTTTATTTCTAAGATGTTTCATGTATCTAAAATTCAAATGTCCAAACCTTTTGTGCCATATCCTACTACTTTCATCAACATGAGAAAGAAGAAAATCTTAATGAGGTTCAATGAATTCAGAAAATGTATACAATCTAGACTAATGATTTACCTTATAGGTAGCAACCCTGGAGTTGGTTTACATGTCGTAGATGTCCAAGGAATTTGGTGTGAATATGAAATTCTTTCCAGTTTTGGAATTCATCATCTGATACATAGAGAGAAGGTTGATAGAAATTTTGGGAACGTGCAACACATTCTTGAAGATTCCATTAGTGAGTTCAATCCTTCCTTTTCCGGTGACCTTGACAGAAGAGTTGTCCCCCATCAGAATAGGAGGACCTTTGCATTCATCCAATGAATAATATAATACTTTTGAGGCAGCCATGTTATGTGATGTTCCTGAATCTATGATTCAATTATCGAGAGAGGAGATGATGGAAATCAAGGCATGGCTAGAATTTTCTTTCTTGGGATTCAGATCTTTTGTCTTCTTCTTCCTAGAACCCTCAGGGATGCGATCTCCAAGGTTGTTTTTCTGAATTATTTTAGAGATTATATCTTTTTTTTGCATGCATGCATGTAGATTATGGATGGAATCCTTTGTGACAATCCATGCATTTCTCCCCTTTCCTTTCCTTTCCCCCTCTAGATCTGGAGGCATTGGTGAAGGGTTTTGTGTACCCTTCCTTCTTTGGATGTGCATGAGATTTATTTCTATCTTTATATTTATTTTTATGATATTTGTGGCTTGAATATTGCACAGTAAGTGCATGTGCCTTTGGGCCTTTTATTTTTCCCATGTTGATGAGCTTGGTTTTCTCTTGTGTCAGGGATTCGATAAAGTCCTCATGAGAAGGAATCTTCCAGGTGCCTCTAGAGGCAAATATGACATAATGGAATATGGATATGAATATAGAGAATTCAAGACCAATTCTGGAGAGAATGGTGAGAACCATTTGTTTCTCTTCCTTATATTTATCAACCCCACAAGCTTTGAGTTGCGACAGTAAATCCTTGAATTTTGTAAATAAATCTTGGATATTGTTGAATCTTTTTGGATCCAATGTGAGAATATCCACCTCCAACATGTTGTTGGACACACCTACCACACTTAGAGGGGGGGTGAATGAGTGTGAGGCTCTTTTTCCCAAAACTTCCCTCTTGCACTAAAACTCATCAATTAGCATTCAACATTTATTCATTACCTATTGCTGTCATTTATAACCATTTAGATGTGAGCACATATCAACAACATATATTAGCAATATATCATCAACAAGTCATCACCACAATGAACACAAAGAACACAAGATGTATGTACAACTTTATTTTTATTACGGACTACAATCCTTAGGGTTTATCAACAACAACTGAATAGAGTAAAACTCTACAAGAGCACGAGCTCTATATGCAAGACTCAGCTTACATCCTCAGCACCAACTGATATGAGGCAACAATCCTCAACAAATATCAATTTTTCAACAGGTACGCGACCTGTTAGTAGTGCATCCCACGTGTGAACGCACCCTGGCTCACTACAACCCACGTGTGAACGCGGCCAATGTATAATGTAACAAGCATATGCTTCTGAGCAACTAGGTTTTTGGTTCGCTTCACATGCTCAGATCCTCTGCAACCTGCAATCACTTTCTCTTCTGTCTTCCACTGTCCAAACTGACCCATAGACAGTCACAATGCATCCAAGCTCTCCAATAGCTTTCTCATGCTACACAATAAATCAATATGAATGCTATCTCAATCATGTATAAACAACTAGTGTACCATAACAATCATGTCACTACATAATCACAAGAGTGTTGCTCACTCCATCCATCAAATCAACCAAATTGACCCACATCATAGAATCCATACCAAGAATTCCCTAATCATTCACAACATATCAAACAATAGTATCTATCAAGACAATAATGTAACCATACCAGTGTCTCAGTGATAGATCTGAGGCCATACAATGCAAATTTGGAACCTGCCTCATCATCCAAGAGCTTGGCACCAGCTCAAACACAAATCTTCATGATTTCATTCAATCCATGCTCCTTGTACATAGTCATCCCACATGTACACTCACCCTATACACAGCCATCCCGCGTGTACATGCACCCTATACACAGACAGCCTGTGTGGGCATCAGAAAATAGGGCTTTCTGTGACTCAGAGACTTTCTCCTTCAAGATATCTGACATTGCCGAAACTTTGATGCATCCATGAGATCCTCCTCTCGGTTTCTTCCTCATAATAGATCTTCAATCATTCTCAAGAAATCCACACCAATAAGATTCTCTCACAAGAATCTCTCCATCAATACTCCAAAAGATATTACCAAGAAGCTCTCCATTGATCCACAAAAGGGATTCTTACCAAAATGCTCATTTTACAAGAGATCCTAGCTTCTTATTTATACTCTCATCTTCTAGGTCACTTAACCCATTTTTAGGTTACTTAACCCATTTCTAGGTCACTTAACCTATTTTCCTTATTTTAGGGTTAACCACTTTCCATGAATAGAAAGTTCTCCAATACTTTATCATTTAAATATTCCTCCTTGATTTTGTCACTTTACTTTATCATTTAAATAATCCATCTTGATTTTGTCACTTTACTTTATCATTTAAATAATGATTTCTTCTTTTCAAGCACTTTTACTTCTTTGACCTTGGGGGCTTCAAGCCATAATATGGGGGTCCTCCAACTTCATAAAGACATAAATCTCAAACCGTGAGGACTTATGTGACATTCCACATACCACTAGAAATGGCATGACAAGCACTATCCATCTAGGATAGTTCCACCAACAACTTCATTGATATTCATCTCATTATTCCACATACAAGCATGGGTCCTCCAAGCACTCTTCTAGGATAAATTAATCCATAAAGCGTCTTCCTGTGAGGGCTTTCACCA